>JAIUJO010000974.1:130000-175000 GCA_023846275.1 Vanilla planifolia
AAGAAAAAGAACGAGAAATAGAAAAACGTGAGGAAGAAGAAGGAGAAGAGGAAAAGGAATAAGAAGAAAAAGAAGATGTAGATTATGAAGAAGAAGAAGAAGAAGGCGACGATTGTGCAAAAGAAAAAGAAGTAGAAGAAGAAGAAGAAGAAGAAGCAGAAGAAGAAGAAGAAGAGGAAGAAGAAGAAAAAGATGAAGAAGAAGAAAAACATGAAAATGATGAAGAAGATGAAGAAATTGAAGAAGAAGAAGAAGTAGAAGAAGAAGAAGAGGTGAAGAAGAAGTTGAAGAAGAAGTAGAAGAAGTCGAAGAGGAGGAGAATAAGAAGAGTACAAAGAAGAAGAAAAACGAAGAAGAAGAAGATTGTAAGAGTTGGAGGAAAGAAGAAGAAGAAGAAGAAGAAGAAGAACATGGAAAAGAGAGGGAAGAAAAAGAGAAAAAGAAGGAGTGAAGAAGAAGAAGAAGAAGAAGATGATGAGGAAGAAGAAGTAGAAGAAGGTGAAGAACATGAAGAAAAAGAAGATGAAGAAGAGAAGAAGAAGAAGAAGAAGAAGAAGCAGAAGAAGAAAGAGGAAGAAGAAGAGGAACGAGAAGTATAAGAGGAAGAAGAAGGAGAAGATGATGAAGAACAAGAAGAAAAAGGAAAAGAAAAAGAAGAAGAAGAAGCAGAAGTAGTAAAAGAAGAAGAAGAAGAAGAACAAGAGGTAGAAGAAGAAGCAGAAGAAAAAGAAGAATAAGAACAAGAAGAAGAAGAGAAGAAGCGAAAGAAGAAGAAGAGGAAGAAGTAAAAGAAGAGAAAGAGGAAGAGAAAGAAGAAGAAGAAGAAGTCAAAGAAGAAGAAGAAGAAGAAGTAGAAGAAGAGGAAGAAGAAGAACAACAAGAAGAAGAAGGAAAAGAGGATGACAAAAAAGAAGAAAAGGTTGAAAAAGAAGAAGAGGAAGAAGAGGAAGAAGAATAATAAGAAGATGAGTAAGAAGAAAAACTAGAAAAGAAAGAAGTGAAAGAAGAAGAAAAGGAAGATGGGAAAAAGAAGAAGAAGTGGAAAAAGGAGGAGGAGGAGGAAGAGGAGAAAAAGAAGACGAAGAAGAACAAGAAGAGAAGAAAGAAGCAAAAGAAGGAGAAGGAGACAAAGAAGAAGGAGAACAGGCAGAAGAGCAAGAAGAAAATATAGAAGATGAAGAAGAAGACGGAGAAGAAGATATGGATGAAGAGGGAGAAGTGGAAGAAAAAGAAGAAGATTAAGTAGAAGAAGAGAAGAAGAACCAGATGAGGAAGTCAACAAAGAAGAAGAAGTAGAAGAAGAAGAATAAGAAGTAAAGAGAGAAAGAAGATGAAGGTGAAGAAGGGGAAGAAGGTTATGAAGAAGTAGGAGAATAGTAAGAAGAAGAAGAAAAAGTGTAGGAAGTAGAAAATGAATAGGAATATGAAGTAGAAGAAGAGGAAAAAGAAGAAGAAGAAGAGGAAGAAAGAGAAGAAGAAGAAGAAGAAAGAGAAGTGGAAGAAGAAGAAGAAGACTAAAAAGAAGAAGAGGAAGGAGAAAAAGAAGTGTAGAAAGATGAAGTGGAAGAAGAAAAGAAGAAGAGGAAGAAGAAGAAGTGGAAGAAGAGGGAGAAGTGAAAGTAGAAGAAGAGGGAGACGTGAAAGTAGAAGAAAAAGAAGTAGAAGAATAGAAAAAGAAGGCGAAGAAGAAGAAGTAGATGAAGAAGGAGAAGTAAAAGAAAAGTAGTAGAAGAAGAACAAGAACAACAAGAAGTAGAATAAGAAGAAGGAGAAAAAGAAAAAATAGAAGAGGAATGAGCAGAAGAAGAAGATGTAGAAGAAAAAGAAGAAGAAGAAGGAGAATAAGAAGAGGAAGAAGAAGAAGAAAAAGAAGTAAAAGAAAAAAAGAAGAAGTAGAAGAAGATGTGGTAGAAAAAAAGAAGAGGAAGAAGAGGAAAAAGTGGAAGATGATATTGATGAAGAAAAAGAAGTAGGAGAAGAAGAAGAAGAAGAAGGCGAAGAAGAAGAAGAAGAAGAAGAGGAAAAAGAAGAAGAAGAAAGAGAAGAAGAAGAAAGAAGAAAAGGAAGAAGATAAAGAAGAAGAGGAAGAAGAAGTAGAAGAGGAAGAAAAATGAGAAGTAGAAGAAGAAGAAGGAGAGAAGTAAGTGGAAGAAGAAGAAGAAGAAGGTGATGAATCAGTTGTGGAAGAAGAAGAAGATGAAGAAGAAGAAGCAAAAGTAGTAGTAGAAGAAGAAGAAGAAGAAGAAGGAGAAAAAGAAGAGGAAGAGGATGAGGTGAAGGAGGAGGAGAAGAAGAAGAAGTTGAAGAAGGATGAGGAGAAGAAGTGGATGAAAGAGAAGAGAACAGAGGAAGAAGAAGCAGAATGAGAAGAAGAAGAAAAAGAAGTTTAAGGAGGAGGAGAAGAAGATGAAGAGGAAGAAGAGGAAGAAAAAGAGAAGAAGAAGAAGAAGAAGAAATGGAATATGAGGAAATAGAAGAAGAAGAAGAAGAAGATGAAGAAGAAGAAGAAAAGGAAGAAGAAGAAGAAGAAGAAGAAAAAAGAAGAAGAAGAAGAAGATGATGATGATGAACAAGAACAAGAAGAAGTGGAAGAAGAAGAAGAGGAAGAAGAAGAGAAAGAAGAAAAAAAAGAATAGAAAGAAGAAGAGGAAGAAGAAAATGACTAAGAAGAAGAAGAATCCAAAGAAGGAGAACAACAAGAAGAAGAAATGAAGGAGGAGGAGGAGGAAGAGGATGGAGTAGAAGAAGTTGAAGAAGATGAAGAAGTGGAAGAAGATGAAGAAGAAGGGGAAGAATAAGAGGAAGGTAAGGAGAAGAGGATGGCAAAGAAGAAGAAGATGGGGAGGAAGAAGAAAAGGAAGAGGAGGAAGAAGATGATGAAGAATAAGAAGAAGATGATGATGAAGAAGAAGAGGAAAAAGAAGAAGAAGAGGAAGATGAAAAAGAAGAGGAAGGAGTGGAAAATTAATACCAAGAAAATGTGGAGGAAGAAGAAGAACAAGAACAAGAAGTGGAAGAAGAAGAAGAAGAACTAGAAAAGTAAGATGAAGAAGTAGTGAAGAAACGTGAGTAGCAGAGGATGACAAAGTGGAAGAGGAAGAAGATGACATAGAAGAAGAAGGTGATGATGATGAAGAAGATGAGGAGGAAGAAGAAGAACAAGAAGAAGATGAAAAAGAAGAGGAGGAAGAGGAAAAAGAAGAATAAGAAGTTATGGAGGAAGAAGAAGAAGAAGAAAAAGAAGTGGGAGAAGAAGAAGATGATGAAAAAGAAGAGCAAGAAGAAGAAGAAGAAGAAGAAGAAGAAGAATAGAAAGCCAAAGAAGAAGTGGAAAGAAAAGAAGAAGAAGCTAAAGAAAAAGAAGATCAAGAAGAAAAGAGGAAGAAGAGGAAGAAGAAGTGCAAGAAGAAGAAGTAGAAGAGGAAGAAGCTGATGACGATGATGATGATGATGATGAAGAAGAAAAAGAAGGAGAGGAAGGAAAGAAAGAAGAAGAAGAAGAAGAAGAAAAGGAAGAAGAAGAAGAAGAAGAAGAAGAAGTAGAAGAAGAGAAAGAAGAGGAAGAAGAAGAAGAAGAATAAGAAGAAGAGGAAAAAAAGAAGAAGAAGAAGAAGATGAAGAAGAATGAGAAGAAGAATTAGAAGAGGAGGTAGTAGAAGAATAAGGCAAAGAAGAAGAAGAAGATGAAGAAGAAGAGAAAGAAAAGTTAGAAGAAGAAGAAGATGATGAAGTAGTAATAGTATTAGTAGAAGGAGAAAAAGAAGAAGAAGAAGAAGAAGCAGAAGAAGAAGAAGAAGAAGAAGAAGAAGAAGAGGAAGATGATGATGAAGATGAAGAAGAAGAAGATGAAGAAAAAGAAGAAGTAGAAGAAGAAGAGGAGGAAGAAGAAGATGAAGAAGAAGAAGAAGGGGAAGACAAAGAAGAAGAAGAAGAAAGAGAAGAAAAAGACGTAGAAGAAGAAGAAGAAGAATAAGATGTAGAAGATGATGATGATGATGAAGAAGAAGAAGAAGAGTAAGAAGAAGAAGAAGAAGTTGAAGGTGAAGAAACAGAAGAATTAATAAAAGAAGAAGTACAAGAACAAGAATAAGAAGAAGCAGGAGAAGAAGAAGAAGAAGAAGAAGATGAAGTAAAAGAAGAAGGAGTAGAAGAAGAAGAAGAAGAAGAAGAAGAATTAGAAGTAGAAGAAGGAGGAATATGAGAAGAAGAAGAAGTAGAAGAGGGAGTAGAAGTAGAAAAAGAAGAAGAAGAAGTCAAAGAAGTAAAAGATGAAGAATAAAAAGAAGAAGACGATGAAAAAATGGGGAAGAGGAAGTAGAAGAAGAAGAAGAAGAAGAAGAAGAAAGAAAAAACCAAGAACAATAAGAGGAAGAAAAGAAGAAGAAGAAGAAGAAATTGAAGAAGAAAAAGAAGTAGTAGTAGAAGAAGAAGTCAAAGAAATAGGAGGAGGGGAAGAAGAAGAAGCAGAGGAGGAAGAAGAGAAAAAAGAAGAAGGAGAACAAGAACAAGAAGAAGAGGAAGAAGAGGAAGAGAAATAGAAGAAGAAGAAGAAAAAGAAGAGAAAGAAGAAAAAGAAGAAGAGGAAGAAGGCGAAGAAGAAGAATTATAATAATAATAAGAATAAGAAGAATAAGAAGAAGAAGACGAAGAGGATGTAGAAGAAGAAAAAGATGAAGAAGAAGAAGAGGAGGAAGAAGAATAAGAAGTAGAGGGGGGAGAAGAAGAAGAAGAAGAAGTAGAGGAAGAAGTAGAAGAGGAGGAGAATCAGAAGAGTACAAAGAACAAGAAAAAGAAGAAGAAGAAGATTGTGAGAATTGGAGGAAAGAAGAAGAAGAAGAAGAAGAAGAAGAAGAAGAACATAGAAAAGAGGGAAGAAAAAGAGAAGAAGAGGGAGTGAAGAAGAAGAAGAAGAAGAAGATGAAGAAGAAGAAGACGAAGAAGATGAGGAAGAAGAAGTAGAAGAAGGTGAAGAATATGAAGAAAAAGAAGATGAAGAAGAGAAGAAGAGAAGAAGAAGAAGAAGAAGAAGAAGAAGTAGAAGATGAAAAAGAAGAAGAAGAAGAAGAAGAAGATGATGATGATGAAGAAGTCTAAGAAGAAGAAGAGGAAGAAGTAGAAGAGGATGGAGAAGGAGAAGATGAAGAAGAGCAAGAAGAAAAAGGAAAAGAAGAAGAGGAAGAAGAAGTAGTAATAAAAGAAGAAGAAGAGGTAGAAGAAGAAGCAGAAGAAAAAGAAGAATAAGGATAAGAAGAAGAAGAGAAGAAGCGAAGGAAGAAGAAGTGGAAGAAGTAGAAGAAGACGAAGAAAAGGAAGAGAAAGAAGAAGAAGAAGAAGTCAAAGAAGAAGAAGAAGAAGAAGAAGAAGAAGAAGAAAAGGAAGAAGAAAAAGAAGAACAACAACAAGAAGGAAAAGAGGAAAACAAAGAAGAAGAAGAGGTTGAAAAAGAAGAAGAAAAGAAGAAGAGAGAGAAGAGAAAGAAGAAGAAGAACAAGAAGATGAGGAAGAAGAACAAGAAGAAGAGAAAGACATTGAAGAAGAAGAAAAGGAAGATGATGAAAAAGAAGAAGAAGAGGAAGAAGATGGAGGAGGAGGAGGAGGAGGTGAAGAAGAAAAAGGCGAAGAAGAAGAAGAAGAGATGGAAGAAACAGAAGAAGCAGAAGGAGACAAAGAAGAAGGAGAATAGGTAGAAGAGGAAGGAGAAAATGCAGAAGATGAAGAAGAAGAGGAAGAGGAAGAGGAACAAGTAGAAGAAGAAGAGAAAGAAGAAGAAGAGGTAGAAAAGGAAGAAGTGGAAGAAGAAGAAGAAGAGCAAGAAGGAAAAGAAGAAGAAGAAGAAGAAGATGATGATAATGAAGAAGGACAAGAAGGAGAAGAAGAAGTGGAAGAGTAAGAGCAAAAAGAAGAAGAACAAGAAAAAGAAAAAGAAGAAGCAAAGAATAAGAAGAAGAAGAAAGAAGAAGAAGAAGAAGTAGAAGAAGAAGAAAAAGATGAAGAGGAAGATTATGAAAAAGATGATCATGATGACGATGATGATGAAGGAGAAGAAGAAAAAATAAAACAAGAAAAAGAAGTAGAAGTAGAAGTAGAAGAAGAAGAAAGGGAAGAAGGTTATGAAGAAGTAGGAGAATAGGAAGAAGAAGAAGAAAAAGTGTAAGAAGTAGAAGAAGAATAGAAATTTTAGGTAGAAGAAGAAGAAAAGAAGAAGAAGAAGAGGAAGAAAGAGAAGAAGAAGAAGAAGGAGAAGTGGAAGAAGAAGAAGAAGAAGGAGAAAAAGAAAAGTAAAAAGCAGAAGTGGAAGATGAAAAAGAAGAAGAGGAAGAAGAGGGAGAAGTAAAAATAAAAGAAGAGGGAGAAGTGAAAGTAGAAGAAAAAGAAGTAGAAGTATAGAAAAAGAAGGTGAAGAAGAAGTAGAAGAAGAAGGAGAAGTAAAAGTAAAACTAGAAGAAGAAGAAGAAGAAGAAAAATAAGAAGTAGAATAAGAAGAAGAAGAAGAAAAAAATGAAAGGAAGAAGAAGATGAAGAAGAAGAAGATGAATAAGAAGTAGAATAAGAAGAAGAAGAAGAAGAAAAGGAATGGAAGAAGATGAAGAAGAAGAAGACAATGTAGAAGAGGAATTAGCTGATGAATAAGACATAGAAGAAAGAAGAAGAAGAAGAAGAAGAAGAAGAAGAAGAAGAAAAGAAAGTAAAAGAAGAAGAAGAGGTAGTAGATGAAGAAGAGGAAGATGATGATGATGAAGAAAAAGAATAAGAAGTAGGATAAGAAGAAGAAGAAGAAGACGAAGAAGAAGTAGAAGAAGAAGAAGAAGAGGAACGAGAAGAAGAAGAAGAAGAAAAAGAAAGAAGAAAAGAAAGAATATAAAGAAGGGGAAGAAGAAGTAGAAGAGGCAGAAAAATGAGAAGTAGAAAAAGAAGGAGAGAAGTAAGTGGAAGAAGAAGAAGAAGAAGGTGATGAAGTTGTTGTGGAAGAAGAAGAAGATGCAAAAGTAGAAGAATAAGAAGAAGAAGAGGAAGAAGAAGAAGAAGAAGAAGAAGAAGGAGAAGTAGAAGAGGAAGAGGATTAGGGTGAAGGAGGAGGAGAAGAAGAAGAAGTTGAAGATGGTGGATGAGGAGAAGAAGTTGATGAAAGAGAAGAAGAAGAAGAAGAGGAAGAAGAAGCAGAATAAGAAGAAGAAGGAAAAGAAGAAGTTCAAGAAGGAGGAGGAGAAGAATATGAAAAGGAAGAAGAAGAGGAAGAGAAAGTGAAGAAGAAGATGAAGAAGAAGAAATGGAATATGAGGAAGTAGAAGAAGAAGGAGAAGAAAAAAAAAGAAGAAAAGGTAGAAGAAGAAGAAGAAGAAAAAGAAGAAGAGGTAGAAAAAGAAGAAGAAGAAGAAGAAGATGATGATGAACAATAAGAAGAAGAAGAAGTGGAAGAAGAAGAAAAAGAAGAGAAAGAAAAAGACGAAGAAGAAGATGACAAAGAAGAAGAAGAATAGGAAGAAGAAGAAGAAATGGAGAAGGAGGAGGAGGAAGAGGAAGGAGTAGAAGAAGTGGAAGAAGAAGAAGAAGAAGGAGAAGAATAAGAGGAAAGTGAGGAGAAGAGGATGACAAAGAAGAAGAAGATGAGGAGGAAGAAGATGATGAAGAATAAGAAGAAGATGATGATGAAGAACAAGAGGAAAAGGAAGAAGAAGTAGAAGATGAAAAAGAAGAGGAAGAAGAGGAAAATTAATAGCAAGAAGATGTGGAGGAAGAAGAAGAAGAACAAGAACAAGAAGTGGAAGAAGAAGAAGAAGAAGAACCAGAAAAGTAAGATGAAGAAGTGAAGAGAGGTGAGGACAAGAGGATGACGAAGTAGAAGAGGAAGAAGATGATGTAGAAGAAGAAGATGATGATGAAGAAGATGAGGAGGAAGAAGAAGAAGTAGAAGATGATGAAAAAGAAGAGTTATATTATTTTAAATTCTCTCTTTTAAAGTTTATTATATATTTAATTAATATTAAAAATAATAAGTTTTATTATTTGACTTATTTAATTTACTAACTCATATCAATTTTAAAAGAGGTCTGATCGAAATGAAACAAAATTAATTTGAAGAAGATGATGAAACAGAAGAGCAAGAACAAGAAGAAGAAGAAGAGAAAGACTAAGAAGAAGAAGATGAAGAAGAAGAAGAAGAAGTAGAAGTAGAAGAAGAAGAAGAGGGAGAAAAAGATGTGGAAGAAGTAGAAGAAGAAGAGGATGAAGAGGAAGTGGAAGAAGAAGAAGAAGTGGAGAAAAAGAGTAAGATGAAGAAGAAGATTAAGAAGAAGACGAAGAAGAAGAAGTGGATGGAAAAGAAGAAGAAGCTAAAGAAAAAGAAGATCCAGAAGAAAAAGAGGAAGAAGAGAAAGAAGAGGAAGAAGAAGCACATGAAGAAGAATAGGAAGAGGAAGAAGATGTTGACGACGACGATGATGATGATGATGAAGAAAAAGAAGGAGAGGAAGGAAACAAAGAAGAAGAAGAATAAGAAGAAGAAGTAGAAAAAGAAGAAGAAGAGAAAGAAGATGATGAAGAAGAAGAAGAATAAGAAGAGGAGAAAGAAGAAGAAGAAGAAGATGAAGAAGAATGAGAAGAAGAAGAAGATGAAGAAGAAGAGGAAGAAAAGGTAGAAGAAGAAGAAGATGATGAAGTAGTAGTAGTATTAGTAGTAAAAGAAGAAGAAGAAGCAGAAGAAGAAGAAGAAGAAGAAGAAGAAGAAGAGGAAGATGATGATGAAGATGATGAAGAAGAAGAAGATGAAGAAAAAGAAGAAGTAGAAGAAGAAGAGGCGGAGGAAGATGAAGAAGAAGAAGAAGAAGAAGGGGAAGACAAAGAAGAAGAAGAAGAAAAAGAAGAAAAAGTCAAAGAAGAAGAAGAAGAAGAAGAAGAAGAGGAAGAAGATGAAGATGATGATGATGATGATGATCATGAAGAAAAGTAAGAAGAAGAAGAAGTTGAAGGTGAAGAAGCAAAAGAATTAATAGAAGAAGAAGTAGAAGAACAAGAATAAGAAGAAGCAAGAGAAGAAGAAGAAGAAAAAGAAGATGAAGTAGAAGAAGAAGAAGAAGATGAAGTAAAAGAAGAAGGAGAACAAGAAGAAGAAGAAGAAGATGAATTAGAAGCAGGAGGAATAGGAGAAGAAGAAGATGTAGAAGAGGGAGTAGAAGTAGTAAAAGTAGAAGAAGTAGAAGAAGTAGAAGAAGAAGAAGTCAAAGAAGTAAGAGATGAAGAATAAAAAGAAGAAGACGATGATAAAAAGGGGAAGAAGAAGTGGAAAAAGAAGAAGAAGAAGAAGAAGAATAAGAAGAAGAAGTAAAAAACCAAGAACAATTAGAGGAAGAAAAGAAGATAAAGAAGAAGAAGAAATAGAAGAAGAAAAAGAAGTAGTAGTAGAAGGAGAAGTCGAAGAAATAGGAGGTGGGGAATATGAAGAAGCAGAAGAAGAAGGAGAAAAAGGACAAGAAGAAGAAAAGGAAAGGTAAGAAGAAGAAGAAGAAGAAGAAGAAGAAGAAGAAGAAGTGGAAGAGAAATAGAAGAAGAAGAAGAAGAAAATGAAGAAAAAAAAGAAGAGGAAGAAGGCAAAGATGAAGAATAATGGGAGGAAGAAGAAGAAGAAGAATAAGAAGAGGAAGAAAAAGAGAAAGAGGAAGAAGAAGAAGAAGAGGGGGAAGAAGAAGAAGATGATGAAGAAGATTTAGAGGAAGAGGAAGAAGAAGAAGAAGAAGATGTGGAAGAAAAAGAAGAAGAAGATGATGGAGAAGAGGAAGATGAAGAGAAGAGGATGATTAAGAAGAAGAAGATGAGGAGGTAGAAGAAGAAGAAGTGGAAGAAGAAGAAGAAGAAGAAGAGGAAGAAGAATTGGAAGAAGATAAAGATAAGGAAGAAGAAGAAGAGGAAGAAGAGAAAGAAGAAAAGAAAAAGAAGATGAGATAGAAGAAGAAGAAGAGGAGGAAGAAGAAGTAGAAAAAGAAGAAGAAAAGGAGGAAGAAGAAGAAGTAGAAGATTAATTATTAAGGATTAGGGTATTAGAGATTAGGGATCTAGGATTAGGGATTTAGGATTAGGGATTAGAGATTATGGATTAGGGATTAGAGATCAGTGATTCGAGATGCAGGATTTAAGATTAGAGATTTCAGATAAGAGATTAACATATTAGGATTAGAATTAGAAAATGGTTTAGGGTTTAGTGATTAGGCGTTTGTGATTAAGGATAAGATATTATGGATTAAAGATCAGGAATTACTGATTATAGTTTAGGGATTAGTTGTTAGGGGTGAAGGTTTTGAGTTTACGAATTGGAAGTTTGTGATTAGAAGTTAGGGATTAATGACTAAGGATAGATAAGGGATTAAGAATTAGGGATTAGGGATTAAGGAGAAGGAAGGAGGAAGAAGAAAGAAAGAAAGAAGAGGAAGATGAAGGAAGAAACAAGAAGGAAGAAGGGGAGGATGAAGAAGAGGAAAAAGAAAAAAAAAGATGAAGAACAAGAGAAAGAAGGAAAGAGGTAGGAAGAAGCAAGAAGGAAGAACAAAGAAGAAAGAAGAAAATAGAAAGAAGAAATAAGAAATAAGAAAGAAGGAAGACAAAGTAGTAGAGGAAGAAGAAGAAGAAGGAGATTGAAAAGGAGATAGACAATGAAGAGAAGTTGAAAGAGAAGGAGAAGGAGAAGGAGAAGGAGAAAGGGAAGGTGAAGGTGATAGAGAAGGGGAAGGTAAAGGTGATAGAGAAGGGGAAGGAGAACGAGAAGGAGTATGAGACAGAGAAGGAGAAGGTGAAGGAGAATGAGAAGGAGAAAGAGAAGGAGAAGAAGGAGAAATAGAAGAAGAAGAAGAAGAAGAAGAAGAAGATGAAGATGAAGAAGAAGAAATAAAAGAAGAAGATGATGAAAATGATGATCATAAAGAAGAAGAAGAAGAAGAACAAGTGGAAGAAGAGGAAGGAGAAGAACAATAAAAAGAAGATATAGAGGAAGAAGAAGAAGATGAGGTAGAAGAAGAAGATGAAGTAGTAGAAGAAGAAGAAGATGGAGATGAAGACGAGGAAGAAGAAGAAGAAGAGGAAGATGAGGAAGAAGAAGAGAAAGAATAAAAAAGAAAGAATAAGGAAGATTACAGAAGGATGTAGGAAAGAGGTAAGAAGAACGAAGGAGAAAGAAAGAAGAAAGTAGAAAGAATAAGAAAAGAAGAAGAAAAAAGGAGGAAGAAGAAGAAGAAGAAGAAGGAGAAGGAAAAGAAGTAGGACAAGGAGAAGGAGGAGGAGAAGGCGAAGGAGCAAGAGAAGGTGAAGGAGAAATAGAAGAGGAAGTTGAAGGAGATGGAGAAGGAGAAGGAGAAGTAGAAGTAGAAGAAGAAAAAGATGAAGAAGATGAAGGAGAGGAAGAAGGAATAGTAGAGGAAAAAGAAGAAGAAAACGTGGAAGAAGAAGACGAAGAAGAAGAAGATGAATAAAACGAAAAAGGTTTAGAAGAAGTAGAAGTAGTAAAAGAAGAAGAAGAATAACAAGAGGAAGAAGAAGAGGAAGAAGAAGAACTAGAAAAGAAGAGGGAGAAGAGGAAAAAGAAGAAGTGCAAGAAGAAGAGGAAGATGAAGAAGAAGAAGAAGAAGTAGAAGTTGTAGAAGAAGGCCATTAAGATGAAGAAGAAGAAGAAGAAGAGGAAGAAGAAGAAGAAGAAGAGGAAGAAGAAGAGAAAGAGTAAAGAAAAGGAAGAAGAAAGAATGAAGAAGGATAAGGAAGGAGGAAGGAAGATGGAAAAAGGAGAAAGAAAAAGAAAGAAGAAGGAAGAAAGTAGAATGAAAAACGAAGTGAGAAGAAAGAAGGAACAAAAAGAAGAAGAAGAAGAAGTACAAGGAAAAGGAGAAGGAGGATTAGGAGAAAGTGGGGAAGAAGGTGATGGAGAAGGAGAAGGAGAAGGAGAGGAGGAAGGTGAAGGAGATGGAGAAGGACAAAGAGAAGGACAAAGAGTAGTAGACAAAGAAGGAGGAGAAGAAGGAGAAGCAAAAGAAGAAAGGCAAGGAGAGGAGAAGGGGAAGAAGAAAGAGAAGGAGAAGACAAAGAAGAAGAAGAAGAAGAAGAAGAAGTAGATGGAGAAGAAGAACAAGGAAAAGAAGAAGAAGAAGAAGAAGTAGAAGGAGAAGAAGAAGAAGGAAAAGAAGAAGAAGAATAAGAGAAAGAAGAAGAGGAAGAAGAAGAACAAGAAAAGAAGAAGAAGAAGAAGGAGAATAGTAAAAAGAAGAAGAGGAAGAAGAATTAGAAAAAGATAAAGATGAAGACAAAGAAGAAGAAGAAGAAGAAAAGGAAGAAAAAGTAGAAGAGGACGAAGAAGAAGAAGAAGAGGAAGAAGAAGAATAAGAAGAAGAAGAAGAGGAAGAGGAAGATGAGGAAGAGGACGAAGAAGAAGAAGAAGAAAATAAGGAAGAAGAAGCGAAAGACGAAGAAGAAGTTGAAGAAGTAGTAGAAGAAGAAGAAGAAAAAGAAGAAGAGGATGAAGAAATTGATTAGGGATTAGGGGTTAGGGATTAGGGATTACGGATTAAGGAGGGAGTGGTTAGGGATTAAGGAATATGGATTACAGATTAAGGAGGTAGGGTTGGAGACTAAAGAGGTGTTTGGGATTTGTGGTTAGGGATTAGGGATTAAGGGATTAGATGTTAGGCAATAGGGATTATGCATTAGTAATTAGAGATTAGGGTTTAAAAATTAAGGATTATGGATTAATGAGTTAGCATTAGGGAATAAAAAACAGGAATTAAGGATTAAAGATTAAGGATTTAGGAGCAAAGATTAGAGATGAAGAGATTAATGATTAAGGATTAAGGTTTAGTGATTAGGGATTAAGGATTAAGGGATTAATTATTAATGATTGGGAATTTTGGATGAAGGATTATAGATTAAGGAATAGGAATTATGAATTAAAGATTAGTGAGTAGGGATTTGAGATGTAAGATTAAGTGTTAGAGATTGAGGATTAGGATTAAGATTAGGGAATAGAGATTCGTGATTAGAGATTCGAGATTAGAGATTAAAAATTATATATTATAAATTAAGAATTAAGAGTTAATAATTAGGTATTAGGGATTAGGGTTTAAAAATTAGGGAATAAAGATTATGGATTAAAGATTAGAGGTTAAAGATTAAGGATTATAGATTATAGGTTAGGGATTAAGGATTAGGAATTAGGTATTAGTGATTAGGGTTTAGAGATTATGGATTAAGGATTAATGATTAGGGATTAAGGATTGATTAAGGATTATAGATTAAGGATTTAAGATTGGGGATTAGGTATTAGGGAACAGGGAGAAGGAAGAAAGAAGGAGGAAGGAAGAAGGAGAGAAAGGAAGAAAGAAGAAGAAGGAAGAAGGGTAAAGTTAGAAGGAAGAAGAAGAGGAAAAAGAAGAAAAAAAGAAGTGGAAAAAGAAGAGGAATTATAAAGAAGAAAGAATAAAGAAGAACAAAGAAAAAGAAGAAAGAAAGAAGAAGAAAGAAGGAAGGTGGAAGGAAGAAGCAGGAAGGAAGAAGGAAGAAGAAAGAAGAAAGAAAAAAAAAGAAAGATAAATGAAGAAGAAGAGGAAGAAGAAGTAGAAGGGGAAGAAGGAGGAGAAGGAGAAGCAAAACAAGAATAAGAAGTAGATAGAGTAGGAGAAGGAGATGGAAAAAGTGATGGAGATGGAGAGGAGAAGGAGAAGGGGAAGGAGAAAGAAGAGGAGAAGAAGAAGAAGATGAAGGAGAAGAAGAAGAAGATGAAGGAGAAGAAGAAGAAGAAGAAGAAGAAGTAATAGAAGTAATAATAAAAGAAGAAGAGGAAGAAGAAGTGGAAGAAGAAGAAAAAAAAGAAGAAGAAAGAGAGAAAGAAGAAGAGGAAATGGAAGAAGAAGTTGAGCCAGAAGAAGTAGAAGAAGAATAAAAAAAAAGAAGAAGAAAGAGAAGTAGTAGTAGAAGAAGAACAATAACAAGAACATGAAGAAGAAGAAGAAGAAGAAGAATAAGGAGAAGAAGAGGAAGAAGAAAAAGACGAAGAAGAACAAGCGGAAGAAGATGAAGTAGAAGAAGAAGAAGATGAAAAAGAAGAAGAATAAGAAGAAGAAGAAGTGGAAAAAGTATTAAGGATTACAGATTAAGGATTAGGGATTAAGGAATAGAGATTATAGATTTCAGTTTATAAATTATGGATTATGAAATAAAGATTAAGGATTATGTGACAGATTAAGGATTAGAGATTAAGGATTGAGGACTAGAAATTATCTGTAAAGGATGGATTAGAGATTAGGGTTTAGAGATTAGGGATTAGGGAATAAGGCTTTAGGATTAGTGATTAGGGAGGGATGGATTAGGGATTACAAATATAGGGATAAGAGATTAGGGAGGGAAGTATTAAGGACTAAGGTTTAGAGAATATTGATTAAGGATTATGAAGAAGAAGTTGAAGAAGACAAAGAGGAGGAAGAAGAATTTGAAGAAGAATAAGGAGAAGAAGATGACGAAGAAGAAGAAGAAGAAGATTAAGAAGAAGAAGAAGAAGAGGGAGATGAAGAAGAAGAGGAAAAAGAAGAAGAAGAAGGAGAAGAAGGAGGAGAAGAAGAAGGAGAAAAAGAAGTGGAGGAAGAAGAAGAAGAAGAAGAAAAAGAAGAGGATGAAGGAGTAAAAGAAGAAGAAGAAGGAGAAGAATGAGAAGGAGAAGAGTAAGAAGAAGAAGAAGAAGAAGAGTAAGGTGAAGAAGTTGAAAGGAAGAAGAAGAAGAACTGGTAGAAGAAGAAGAAGAGGAAGACAAAGAGGAAGATTAGAAGAAAAAGAAGAACAACAAGAAGAGAGGAAGAAAAAGATGAAGAAGAAGAAGAAGGAGAAATAGATGATGAAGAAGAAGAAGGAGAAATAGATAAAGAAGAAGAAGAAGGAGAAGAAAAAAAGAAAAAATAAAAGAGGAAGAAGAAGAAGAAGAAGAGGAAGATGAAGAAGAAGAAGAAGAAGAAGGTGGTGAAGAAGAAGCAGAAGATGTAGAAGAAGAAGAAAAAGAAAAGAAGTAAAAGAGGAAGAAGAGGTAAAAAGGGAAGATGAAGTAGAGGAAGAAGAAGAGGACGAAGAAGAGGTGGAAGAAAAAGAAGAAGAAGAAGAGGAAGAATCGGAAAAAGAAGAAGAGGAAGAAGAAGAGATGTAGTTGAAGAAGAAGTAGAAGAAGAAGGGGAGGAAGAAGAAGAAGAAAAAGAAAAAGAAGTAGTAGAAGAAGAAGGAGAAGAAGAGGAAGAGAAAGAAGAAGAAGAAGAGGAAGAGGAAGACAAGATAGAAGAGGAAGAAGATGAAGACGTAGTTAAGGAAGAAGAAAATGAAGAAGAAGAAGAAGTGGAAGAAGAAGAGGAAAAAGAAGCAGATTAGGGATAAAGTGTTGGTGATTAGGAATTAGGGATTATGGAATGAAGGATTAGGGATTAAGTATTAGGTATTAGGTATTAGGTATTAGGGAATATAGATTAAAGATTAATGATAGAGAGATTAGGGATTAGGAATTAGGGATTTGTGTGCTAGTAGTTCGGGATTAAGGTTTATTGATTAGGGATTAAATTTAGGGATTAGAGATTAGGGATTAAGGATTGGGAGATTATGGATTAAAGAATATGGATTATGGTTTAAGGAATGAGGGATTGGTGATTAGAGGTTGGGTTGAGGGATTGTAAATTAGGGATTAAGGAGGGAGGGATTTGATATTATGCATTTTAGATTAAGGATTAAAGATTTGAGATTATGAATTATCAATTAGGGATTTGAGTTTATTGATTAAGGATTATGGATTAGGGAATAGAGATTACGAATCATAGAAGAAGAGAAGGATGAAAAAGTTGAAGAAGGAAGTAAAAGAGGAGGAAGAAGAAAAGGATTATGGATTAATTATTAAGGGTCAAGAATCAATGATTAAGGATTTAGAATGGAGGGATATGGGATTAGGTATTAGCAATTACTGATTAAGGGTTATGGAATATGGATTAAGGATTATCAATTAGGGATTAGGGATTAAGGATTAAGAAATAAGAAATAATTAATAGGATAATAGATTAAGGATTATGGATTATGAATCAAGGTTAAGGATTTGGGATGAAAAGATCAATGATTAGGGATTAAGGATTAAAGATTAAGGGATTAATTATTAAGGATTGGTGATTAGGGTTTTAGGATTTGGGATTATAGATTAGGAAATAGGGATTAGGGATTAAGAATTAGAGATTAGTGGTTATGTGTTTAGGATTCAAGATTATGGATTAGCGATTAGAGATTAGGGATTAGAGAGTAGAGATTAAGTGATTAAGATTACGATTAGAGATTAGGGATAAGGGATTAGGGATTAAGAATTAAGTATTAGAGATAAGGGATTAGAGATAATGGATTAAGGATTAGGGATCAAGTTTTAGGGATTAGGATTTAAGGATTAGGGATTTAGGGTTTGGGAATAGGGATTAGAAATTAGGGATTTGATATTATGGATTATGGATTAGGTATTAGAGATAAGGGATTTGGGTTTAGAGACAAAGGATTAGATATTAGCAATTAAGGATTGGGGATTATGGATTAAAGTTGGATTAAAAGTTAGGGATTAAGGATTAGGGATTGGGGATTAAAGAATTGAGATTAGGGATTATTAATTAGAGAAGCATGGATTAGGGACAAAAAATTTAGGGACAATAGATTAAGGAGGGAGGAATAAAGGAGTAGGGACTAGGGAATAGGGATTAAGGATTATGAAGAACAAGGTGAAGAAGAAGAGAAAGAGATAGAAGAAGAAGAAGAACAACAAAGAGAAAAAGAAGAAGAAAAAGAAGAAGAAAAAGAAGAAGTAGATGAAGAAGAAGAAGAGAAAGACGAAGAAGAAGAGGAAGAAGAAGAAGAAAATAAGGAAGAAGAAGTAGAAGAAAAAGAAGAAGAGTAGGGAGAAGAAGAAAAGGAAGAAGAGGAAGAAGAAGAACAAGAAGAACAAGAAGAATAAGAAGGAGAAGAGTGAGAAGAGTAAGAAGAAGAAGGAGAAGAAGTAAAAGAAGAAGAAGCAAAGGAAGAAGAAAAAGAACAAGAAGAGGAGGAGGAGGAAGAAGAAAAAGAAGATGAAGAAGAAAAAGAAGAATGAGAAAGAGAATAGTAAGAGGAAGAAGAAGAAGAAGAAGGTGAAGAAGTTGAAAAAGAAGAAGAAGAAAGAGAAGAAGAAGAGGGAGATGAAGAAGAAGAAGAAGATGAAGAAGAGAAGAAGTAAAAGATGAAGAAGTAGAGGAAGAAGACAAAGAGGAAGAAGAAGAAGAAGAAGAAAAAGAATGAGAAAGAGAATAGTAAGAGGAAGAAGAAGAAGAAGAAGAAGGTGAAGAAGTTGAAAAAGAAGAAGAAGAAAGAGAAGAAGAAGAGGGAGATGAAGAAGAAGAAGAAGAAGATGAAGAAGAGAAGAAGTAAAAGATGAAGAAGTAGAGGAAGAAGACAAAGAGGAAGAAGAAGAAAAAGAAGAAGAAATAGAAGAAGAAGAAGAAGAAGAAGAAGAAGAAGAGGGGATGAAGGAGAAGGAAGAGAAGAAGAAGAAGAAGAAGAAGAAGGAGAAGAATAAGTAGAGGAAGAAGAATAGGAAGTAGAAGAAGAAGAAGAAGAAGAAGAACAAGAGGAAAAAAAGGAAGAGGAAGAAGTGGAAGAAGAAAAAGAAGAAGAAGAAGAAGAGGAAGAAGAAGGAGAAGAAAAAGAAGAAGAAGTGGAAGAAGAAGAAGAAGAAAAACATGGTGAAGAAGAAAAGGAGGGTGAAGAAGAAGAAGAATAAGAAAAAGAAGAAATAGAAGCGAAAGAAGGACAAGAAGAAGAAGAAGAAGAACAAGAAGAGGAAAAAGAGGAAGAGAAAGAAGTAAACATGTAGAAGTAGTAGAAAAAGAAAAGAAGAAGAAGAAGAACAAGAAGAATAACTGGAAGAAGAAAAAGAAGAAGAAGAAGAAGAAGAGGATTAAGAAGATGAAGAGGAAGATGTTGAAGAAGTGGAAGAAAAAGAAGATGAAGATAACGAAGAAGTGGAAGAAAAAGAAGAAGAAGAGGAGGAGGATGAAGAAGAAGTAGAAGAGGAAGAGGATTAGGGATCAATGGTTAGGGATTAGGGATTAGGGAAAATATTAGAGATTATGTATCTGGGAATGTGGACTAAAGATTAGGGAGAGAGCTATTAGGAATTTGGAAATTAGCAATTAGAGATTTAGGATTATGGGTTAGGGATTAGAGATTAGAGATTAATTAGGGAGGGATTAGAGATTTGGGATTAGGGAATATAGATTACGGGTAAAGGAGGGAGGGATTAGGGATTAGGGATTAGAGATTAGGTATTAGGGGTTATAGATTGAGGACTAAGGAAGGAGGGATTAGGTATTAGACATTATAGTTTAGGGCTTTAGGATTATGTATTAGAAGGTAAGCATTAGGGATTAGGGAAGAAGATGAGAAAGAAGAAGTGCAAGAAGGAATAATAAGAGGAAAAAGTTGTAGAAGAAGAAGAACAGGAAGGAGAGGAAGAATAAAAAAGAAATAAGAAAGAATAAAGAAGAAAGAAGAAGAAAGAAGGAAGAGGGGAGAAGAAAGAATGAAGGTGGAAGGAAGAAGAAAGAAGAAAAAAAACAAAAGAGGATGTGGAGAAGGAGGAGTACAAAGAGAAGGAGGAGGAGATTGAGATGGAGAAGGAGAAGGTAAAGGACAAGGAGAAAGAGAATAAGAAAGATAAGGAGAAGGAGAAGAAGTAGCAGAAAAAGAATCAAAAGAAGAAAAAAGAGGAAGAAGAAGAAGAAGAAGAAGAAGAAGAAATAGAAGAATAAGAAGAAGATGAAGTAGAATCAAAGGAAGAAGAAGAAGAAGAAGATGAGGAAGATGAGAAAGAGGTAGAAGGGGAAGAAGAATTATATGAAAATAAGAAAATGGAGAAGAACAAGAAGGAGAAGAAGAGGAGGAGGAAGAAGTAAAAGAAGGAGAAGAAGATGAAGAAGAGGAAGAAGAAGAAGTAGAGGAAGATAATGAAGAAGAAGAAGAGGAAGGAGAAGAAGAAGTAGAAGGGTAAGATGAGTAAGTTAAGGAAGAAGAAGAAGAAGAAGAAGAAGAAGAAGGAGTGGAAGAAGAAGAAGAAAAAGAAAAGAAGTGGAAGAAGAAGAGGGAGAGGAAGAAGAGGAAGAAGAGATGGATTAAGGATTAAGGATTAAGGATTAGGGGTTAGGGTTTATGGATTATGGACTATGGAGGGAGGGATATAGGATTAGCAGTTAGGGATTATGGATTAAGAATTATTGATTAAAAAATTAAGAATTAAGGATTAATGATTATCAATTAGGGATTAAGAATTAGGGTTTAATGATTAACGATTAGTTATTAGGGAGTAAAAGTTAAGGAATTAGTAGTAGAGATAAAATATTAAGGATTAGGGATTAGGGTTAAGGGTTAAAGATGATAATATTAATGATTAGGGATTTGGGATTAGGGATTAAGGATTAAGGGATTACTTGCTAAAGATTGGAGATTAAAGGTTTAGGATTATAAATTAGGGAGTAAAGATTAAGGATAAAGGATTAGAAATTAGTGACTATGGATTTGGGATTCAAGACTATGGGCTAGAGATTAGGGATCAAGTATTAGGAAGTAGGGTTTAAGGATTAAGGATTATAGATTAGGGATTAAGGATTAGAAATTAAGAATTCAGGATTATGGATTATTGATTTGGAATTAAGGATTAGGGAATACGTATTATGGCTTACAGTTCAAGGATTACAGATTAGGTATTAGAGATTAGGGATTAGAGACTAGGAATTAAAAATTAAGGATTAAGGATTGGAGATTATGGATCAAAGATGGATTAAGGATTAGGGATTAGGGATTAAGGAATAAGGATAAGAGATTAGTGATTAGGAATTACAAATTTAGGGATAAGGGACTAGGGTGGGTGGGATTAATGAGTAAGGATAAGGGAATAAGAATTAAGGATTACAAACAAGAAGGAGAAGAAGAAGAAGAAGGAGAACAATGTGGAGAAGAAGAAGAAGACGATGATGATGATGATGATGATGATGATGATGATGATGATGATGATGATGATGATGATGAAGAAGAAGAACTAGAAGAAGAAGACGAAGAGGAAGAAGAAGAAGAAAATTAGGAAGAAGAAGAAGAAGAAGAAAAAGAAGAAGAAGACGAGGAGGAAGAAGAAGAAGAAAAAGAAGAAGAGGAAGAAGAAGAAGAAGAAGATGAAGAAGAAGAATGAGAAGGAGAAGAGTAAGAAGAAGGAGAATGAGAAGGTGAAAAGTTGAAGAAGAAGGAGAAGAAGATGAAGATGAAGAGGAAAAAGAAGAAGAGGAAAAAGAAGAAGAGGAAGAAGAAGAAAAAAAGGAAGGTGTAGAAGAAAAGAAGAAGAACAAGAAGAAGAAAAGATGAAAAGATGATGTTGAAGAAGAAGAAGAAGAGGAAGAGGAAGAAGAAGAAGAAGAAGAAGAGGAAGATGAGGAAGAAGTAGAAGAAGAATAAGATGTAGATATGGAAGAAGAAGAAGAGGAAATGGAAGAAGAAGTGGAGAAAGAAATAGATTACGGATCAACTATTAGGGATTATGAATTAAGGATCAGGGATTAGTTATTATGGAATAAAGGATTAGAGATTTGGTATCAAAGAATATGGATTAAAGATTAATGATGAAGGGATTAGGGATTTGTGAGTTAACAATTAGGGATTAAGGTTTAGGGATTAGTGATTAAGAATTAGGGATTATGAATTAGTGATTAAGGAGGGAGAGATTATAAAAATGGGATTTGGGATTAAGGAATATGGATTATGGATAACGGAGGGAGGGATTAGCATTAAAGATAAGGTATTAGGGATTACAGATTGTGGATTGAGGATGTGGGGATTTGATATTAGTCATTATAGATTACGAATTAGGGATTAAAGAATAGTGATTATGGATTAGTAACTAGGGATTTGGGTTTAGTGATTAAGGATTATGGATTAAGTAGTAGGGATTAGGGATTAAGGAAGAAGAAGTGAAAGAAGGAAGAAGTAGAAGAAAAAAAGAAGAAAAGGATTAAGGATTAGAGGTTAAGAATTACAAATTAAGGATTAGGAATGGAGGGATATGGGATTAGGTGTTAGCAATTATGGATTAGGTATTAAAAATTAGGTACTAAAGATTACTAATTTGGGATTAAGGTTTAAGGTTTCACGATTAATGATGAGGGATTAAGGAGTAAGGATTATGAAATTAGAAATTAAGATAAGGGATTAAAGGCTAGGGATTATGGATTAAGGTTATGAGGATGAAGGGATCAATGATTAGGGATTAGGGATTAAGGATTAAGGGATTAATTATTAAGGATTGGTAATTAAGAGGATTTGGGATTAAGGATAGAGATTTGTGATTATTAATTTTGGAATCAAGATTATAGATTAGAGATTAGGGATCAGGTGATTAGGATTAAGATTACGGATTAGCAATATGGGATTAAGGATTAAGAATTAAGGATTAGCGATAAGGGATTAAACATTACGGATTAAGGAGTATTGAATATAGATTAGAGATTATAGGTTAGGGATCAGGTATTAGCAATTAGAGTTTTAGGATTAGGGATTTGAAATTAAGGCTTTGAGATTATGGATTATAGATTAGACATTAGGGATTAGGGATTATGTATTAGAGATTAGGGTTTAAGGTTTAGAGATTAAGGATTAAGAATTAGGCATTATGGACTAAAGAAGGATTACAATTTAAGGATTAAGGTTTAAGGATTAGGGAATAGAGATTAGAGATTTGTGATTAGGGAGGCATGGATTAAGGATTATAATCTTAAGGATAAAAGATTAAGGAGATTAGGAATAAGGAGTAGGGATTAGGATAGGGATTAATAATTATGAGAAGAAGGAGAAGAAGAGGAGGAGGAGGAGGAAGAAGAAGAACAAGGATAAGAAGAAGAAGAAGAAGAAGAAGAAGAAGAAGAAGAAGAAGAAGAGGAAGACAAAGAAGAAGAGGAAGAAGTAGAAGAAGAAAATAAGGAACAAGAAGAAGATGATGAAGGAGAAAAAGTAAAAGAATAAGAAGAAGAGGAACAAGAGAAAGAAGAAGAAGAACAATAAGAAGAATAAGAAGGAGAAGAGTAAACAAAAGAAGAAGACAAAAAAGAAGAATAGGAGGAAGAAGAAGCAGAAGAGGAAGAGGAAGAAGAAGAGGAGAAGTAGAAGAAGAAGAAGAAGAAGAAGAAGAATGAGAAGGAGAAGAGTAAGAGGAAGAAGAACAAAAAGAAGCCCAATAAGTTAAAGAAGAAGAAGAAGATGATAATGAAAAAGAAGAGGAAGATGATGAGGAAAAAGAAGAAAAAGAAGAAGAAGAATAATAAAAAGAAGAAGAAGAAGAAGTAGAAGAAGAAGAGAGGAAGAAAAAGATGAAGAAGGAGAAAAAGATGAAGAGGAGGAAGAAGAAGAAATAGAAGAAGATGATGAAGAAAAAGATGGAGGAAGAAATAGAAGAGGAAGAAGAAGGAAAAGAAGAAGAAAAAGAAGAACAATTAGAGGAAGAAGAAAAGGAAGAAGAAGAAGAAGAAAAAGTTGAAGAAGAAGAAGTAGTAATTGAAAAAGAAGAAGAGAAAGAAGCAGAGACGTAGTACAAGAAGAGGAAGAAGAATAAGAATAAGAAGAAGAAGAAGAAGAGGAAGGAGAGAAGAAAAAGAAGAAGTTGAAGAAGAAGAAGAAGACGATTAAGAAGAAGAAGAAGAAGAAGATGAAGAAGATGATGAGGAAGGAGAGGAAGAAGAAGAAGACAAAGAAAAGGAAGAAGAACAAGAAGAAGAAGAGGAAGAAAAGAAGAAGAAGAAGAAGAAGAAGAAGAGGAATAAGAGATGGATTACGGATTAGTGTTTAGGGATTAGGGATTTGGTATCGAGGAATACGGATTATAGATTAGGGAGGGTGGGATTAAGGATTAGGGATTCAGGAGTTAGCAATTATGGATTACAGCTTAGGGATTATCGAGTGTGGGTTAGGGATTAAGGAGTGAGGGATTAGAGATGGGTGATGAGAGAATATAGATTATGGGATAGCGAGGGAGGGATTGGGATTAGAGATTAAGTATTAGGGATTACGAATTTGGGATTAGGGAGGGAGGGATAAAGTATTAGGCATTATAGTTTAGGGATTAGTGATTATAGAGTAAAGATTTTGGATTTGTAATTAGGGATTAGGTTTTAGAGATTAAGCATTATGGGTTAGGAAGTAGGGATTAGAAATTAAGGAAGAAGATGAGGGATATGAAGTGGAAGGAGGAAGATAGAAGAAGAAGAAGAAGGGGAAGAAGAAGAGGAAAACGTAGTATAAGAAGAAAAAGAAGAATAAAGAAGAAAAAAAAAGAGTAAGGTAGAATGAAGAAGGAAAAAAGAAGGAAGATGGAAGAAGGAAGGTGGAAGGAAGAAGCAAGAGGAAGAAGAAAGAAGGAAGAAGAAAGTAGAAAGAAGAAAGAAGAAGAAGAGAAAAAAGAGGAAGAAGAAGGAGAAGGAGAAGGAGAAGGAGGAGGATGTAGAGGAGGAGATGGAGAAGGAGAAGGACATGGAGAAGGAGAAGGAGATGGAGAAGGAGAAGGGGAAGGGAAGAAGAAGGAGAAGGAGAATGAGAAAGACAAGGAGATGGAGAAGGAGAAGGAGCAGAAGAAGAAAAATAAGAAGAAGGAAAAGAAGAAGAAGAAGAAGAAATAAAAGGAGAAGAAGAACAAGAAGAAAAAGAAAACAAAGAGTAAAAGGAAGAAGAAGAAGAAGAAGAAGAAGGAAAGTAAGATGAAGAAGATTAGAATGATGAAGAAGAGAAAGAAGAGCTACAAGAAAAGAAGAAAATAGAGAAAAAGGAGGGGAAGGGGGTGTGGAAGAAGAAGTAGAAGAAGAAGAAGAAGAAGAAGAACACAAAGAAGAAGAAGAAGAAGAGAAAGATGATGATGAAGAAGAACAAGAAGGACTAGAAGAGGAAGTAGAAGAAAAAAAAGAGAAACATAAGGAAGATGAGGAGGAAGAAGAAGAAGAAAAGGAAGAAGAAGAAGAAGAAGAAGAAGAAGAAGAAGGAGAAGATGAAGAAGAAGTGAAAGATTAGATGGATTATTGATTAAGGATTAGGAGTTAGGGATTGGGGATTAGGGAATAGTTATTAAGAGGGGAGGGATATGGCATTAAGTGTTAGGGATTAAGGATTAGATATTACAGATTAGAGATTTAAAATTAGGGATTAGGGATTAGGATTTAATGATTGAGGATTACAGATTAAGGAGTAAGGATTAAGGAGTAAATAATAAAGGATTAAGGACTAGGGATTAGGGTTAAAGATTAGGGATGAAGGGATTAATGGTTAAGGATTAAGAGTTAAAAGATTATATACTAAGGATTAGAGATTTAGGATTTTGAATTATTGATTAGGAAATAAGGATTAGGGATAAAGGATAAGAGATTAGTGATTTGGATTTTAGGATACACTATTATAGATCAGATATTAGGGATAAATTATTAAGGATTAGAGTTTAAGGATTAAGGATTAGGGATTATAAATTAAGATTTAGGATTATGGATTACAGAATAAGGGTTAAGCATTAGGGGTTATGGTTTAGCGATTAGAGATTAGAATTAAGAGATTAGGTATTAGAGATTTAGGATCAAGGATTAGGGATTATGGATTAAGGATGGATTAGGGATTAGGGATTGAGAAATAGAGATAAGGGATTAGTGAAAAGGAATTACAAATTTACAAATAAGAGACAAGTGAGGGTCGGATTAAATAGTAGAGATAAGGGAATAAGCATTAAGGATTACAAAGAAGAAGGAGAAGAAGATGAAGAGAAGGAAGAAGAAGAAGAAGAAGAACAAGGAGAAGAAGAAGAAGAAGATGATGATGATGATGATGATAATGATGGAGAAGAAGAAGAAAAAGAATAAGAGGAACAAGTGGAAATGTAGAGGTAGATGAAGAAGACGAGGAGGAAGAAGAAGAAGAAGAAAAAGAAAAAGAAGTGGAGGAGGAAGAAGAAGAAGAGTAAAAAGAAGAAGGGGAAGAAGAAGAAGAAGAATTAGGATGAGAAGAGTAAGAAGAAGAAGAAGAAGAAGAAGAAGAAGAAAAAGGTGAAGAATTTGAAGAAGAAGAAGAAAAAGGACAAGAAGATGAAGAGGAAAAGAAGAAGAAGAAGAGGAAGAAGAGGAAGAGAAAGATGAAGAACAAAAAGAAGAAGAACAAGAAGAAGAAAGGAAGAAAAAGATGAAGAAGGAGAAAAAAAGAAGAAGAAGAAGAAATAAATGAAGAAGAAGCAGAAGAAGAAGAAGAAAAAGGAGAGGAAGAAGAAGAAGGTGAAGTAGAAGAAGCAGATGATGATGATGAAGTAGAAGAGGAAGAAGAAGAATACGAAGATGGAGAAGAAGAAGAAGAAGAAGAAGAAGGAGAAGAAGAAGAAGAAGAAGAAGAAGAAATAATAGAGGAAGAAGAAGAGGAAGAAGAAGTGGAAGAGAAAGAAGAAGAATAAGAAGAACTTAAAGAAGAAGAGGAGGAAGAAGAAGAAGAAGAGGAAGAAGAAGAGACATAGAAGTAGAAGAAGAGGAAGAAGAAGAAGATGAAAAACAAAAAGTGGAAGAAGAAGAAGAAGAAGGAGAAGAGGAAGAAGAATAAGAAGGAGAAAAAGAGGAAGATGAAGAAGAAAAAGACTATGAACTAGAAGAGAGAAAGAAAAAGATGAAGAAGAGGAAGAGGAAGAAGAAGAAGAAGAAGGAGAAAAAGAAAAAGGATAACGAAAAGAAGAACAAGAAGGAGAAGAAGAAGTCGAAGAAGGAGAAGAAGGAGAACGAGAAGAAGAAGAAGAAGAAGTAGAAGAAGAGGAAGAAGAAGGACAAGGGATTAGTGATTAGGGATTTAGGATTCAGGATTATAGATCAGAGATTAGGGATAAAGTATTAAGGATTAGAGTTTAAGGATAAGGATTAGGGATTAAAAATTAAGGATTTAGGTTTATGAATTATGGATTAGGATTAAGCATTAGGGGTTATGGTTTAGGGATTAGAGATTTAGGATCAACGATTAGGGATTATAGATTAAGGATGGATTAGAAATTAGGGATTAAGGAATAAAGATAAGGGATTAGTGATTAAGGATTACAAATTTAGAGATAAGAGACAAGGGTGGGTCGGATTAAAGAGTTGAGATAAGGAAATAAGCATTAGGGTTTACAAAGAAGAAGGAGAAGAAGAAGAAGAGGAGGAAGAAGAAGGAGAAGAACAAGGAGAAGAAGAGGAAGATGATGATGATGAAGAAGAAGAAGAAGAAGAAAAAGAATAAAAGGAAGAGGTAAAAGAAGAAGAGGTAGATGAAGAAGATGAGGAAGAAGAAGAAGAAGAAGAAGAAAAAGAAGAAGAAGAAGATGAAAAAGAAAAAGAAGAAGTGGAGGAGGAAGAAAAAGAAGAGGAAAAAGAAGAAGGGGAAGAAGAAGAAGAATTAGGATAAGAAGAGTAAGAAGTAGAAGAAGAAGAAGAAGAAAAAGGTGAAGAAGTTGAAGAAGAGGAAGAAGAAGAACAAGAAGTTGAAGAGAAAAAGAAGAAGAAAAAGAAGAGGAAGATGAAGAAGAGAAAGATAAAGAAGAGAAAGAAGAAGAACAAGAAGAAAAGAGGAAGAAAAAGATGAAGAAAGAGAAAAAGAAGAAGAAGAAGAAGAAGAAATAAATGAAGAAGAAGAAGAAGAAGAAGGTGAAGAAGAAGAAGAAGAAGAAGAAGATGAAGTAGAAGAGAAAGAGGAAGAAGAAGAAGAAGAAGAAGGAGAAGAAGAGGAAGAAATAGAAGAAGAAGAAGAAGAAGAGGAAGAAGAAATAGTAGAGGAAGAAGAAGAGGAAGAAGAAGTGGAAGAAGAAGAAGAAGAAGAAGAAGAACACTAAGAAGAAGAGGAAGAAGAAGAAGAAGAAGAAGAGGAAGAATAAGAGATGTAGGAGAAGAAGAAAAGGAAGAAGAAGAAGAAGAAAACAAGAAGTGGAAGAAGAAGAAGATGAAGAAGAAGGAGAAGAAGAGGAAGAAGAAGAAGATGGAGAAGAAGAGGAAGATGAAGAAGAAAAAGACTAAGAACAAGAAGAGAGAAAGAAAAAGATGAAGAAGAGGTGGAAGAAGAAGAAGAAGAAGAAGGAGAAAAAGAAGAAGAATAACAAAAAGAAGAACAAGAAAGAGAAAAAGAAGGAGAAGGAGAAGAAGAATAAGATGATGAAGAAGAAGAAGAGGAAGAGAAAGAAGATGAAGAAGAAGGAGGAGGAGGAGGAGAAGAAGAAGTAGATGAAGAAGAACAGGTAGAGGAAGAAGAAGAGGAAGAAGAAGAAGAAGAGGAAGTAGAAGAACTAGAATAAGAATAAATGGAAGAAAAAGAGAACAAGATGTAGAAGAGGAGACATAAAAGAACAACAACAACAATAAGAAGAAGAAGAATTGGAAGAAGAAGAAGAAGAAGAGGTTGAAGAAGTAGAAGAAGATGAGAAAGTAGAGGAAGAAGGAGAAGTCAAAGATAAGGAAGAAGAAGAAGTGGAAGAAGAAGTAGAAGAAAGAGAAGTAGAAAAGACAAATTAAGGATTAGGAGTTAGGGATTAAGGGTTAAGGAATGACAGATTAAGGATTAGGTATCAGGGAATGCGAATTAAAGATTAGGGAGGGAGGGATTAGTGGTTTGGGATTTGTGAGTTAGGAATTAGAGATTAAGGTTTAGGGATTAGTTGTTAGGGTTCAGAGATTAGAGATTATGGAGGGAGGGATTAGGGGTTAAGGATTAGGGAATACAAATTATGGATTAGAGATTGAAAGATTTAGTATTAGAGAATAGGCATTAGGGATTATAGATTAGGGAGAGTGGGATTAAGTATTAGGCATTATAGATTAGAAATTAGGGATCAGAGATTAGAGATTATGGATTAGCAATTAGAGGCTAGGGTTAAAGGATTAAGGATTATCGATTAGGGAGTAAGGATTAGGGATTAAGAATTAGGAAAAAAGGGGAGGAAGAAGAACTGGAAGAAGGAAGAAGGAAGAAGAAGAAGAGGAAGAAAAAGAGGAAAAAGTAGAAGAAGAAGAAGACAAAGAAGAGGAAGAGGACGAATAAAGAAGAAAGAAGAAAGAATAAAGAAGAAAGAAGAAGGAAGAAAGAAGAAGGAAGAAGGAAGAAGGAAAGAGGAATGAAGAAGGAAGAAGATCGAAGAAAGAAGAAAGAAGAAGAGAAAGAAGAAGAAGGAGAAGGAGAAGGAGAAGGAGAAGGAGAAGGAGGACATGGAGAAGGAGGAGGAGAAGGAGAAGTAGAAGGAGAAAGAGATGGAGAAGGAAAAGGAGAAGGAAAAAAGAAGGAAAAAAAGAAAGATAAGAGGAAGGGTAAGTAGAAGAAGAAGGACAAGGAGAAGAAGAAGGACAAAGAGAAGAAGAAGAAGAAGAAAAAGAGGGAAAAGAAAAATAAATAGAAGAAAGAGAAAGAAGAAGATCAAGGAAAGAATAAGGAGAAAAAGAAGAAGAAGAAGAGGAAGAAAAAGAAGAGGAGGAAGAAGAAGTAGAAGAAAAAGAAGAAGAAGAAGAAGAAGAAGAAGAAGAAGAAGAGGAAGAAGAAAAAGAGGAAGAAGTAAAAAGAAGAAGAAGAAGAAGAAGAAGAAGAAGAAGAGGAAGAAGAAGTAAATGAAGAAGAAGAAGAAGAAGAAATAGAAGAAGGGGAAGATGGAGTAGAAGAAGAGGAAGATGATAACAAAGAGGAGGAAAAAGGAGAAGAAGATGAGGAAGAAGAAGAAGAAGAGGAAGAAAACGAAGAAAGATAGGAAGAAGAGATGGATTAGTGATTAGGGATTATGGGTTAAGGATTAAAGATTAGGGTTAAGGAATGAGGGATTATGGATTAGTTATTCAGGGACTAAGGATTAGGGATTAGGGTTTAGAGGTCATGGATTAAGGATTATGGATTAGCAATTATAGAATAAGGATTAAGGAATAAGTAATAGGGATTAAGAATTATAGATTAGGGATAAAGTGATTAATGATTAAGGATTGGAGATTAAGTACTAAGATTAAGGGATTAATTACTAAGGGTTGTAGATTAAAAAGTTTAGGAATGAGGATTATAGATTAGGGATTTATGATTTTAGATTAGCGATTCGAGATTCAGAATTAGGGGTTAGAGAATAATGATTTGAGTATAAGAAATTATAATTAGAATTAGGGACGAGATTTCAGATTAAGGATTAGGGATTTGGGAATATAGATTGTGGATGAGGAAGGGAGGATTGGGGATTCGAGAGTAGGTATTAGGGACTAGGGGATTAAGGATTAGGGAGGAAGGGATTAGCTATTAGGCATTAGAGATTAGGCATTAAGGATTATGGATTAACAATTAGGGATTAGGGTATAAGGATTAAGGATTACAAATTAAGGAGTAGGGATTTGGGAATAAGTGAGTGATGAGGGATTATAGATGACAAGAGTAGGGACAAAAGATCAGGGATTAGGGATGAAGGGATTAATTATTAGGGATGAGGGATTAAGGATTAAAGGTTAAGGATTAATTTTTAAAAATTAGGGATTTAAGATTAGCGATTATGGATTAGGCAAAAGGGATTAGGGATTAGGGTTTAGAGATTATGGATTAGAGATTAGTGATTAAGGATTTGGGAATTAGAATTAGGTATTAAAGAATAGGGAGTAGGGATAAGAGATTAAGAAATTATGATTGGGAATAAGGATTAAGATAATGGAGAAGTAGAAGGAGAAGCAAAAGAAGAAGGAGAAGGAGAAAGACAAGGAGAAGGAGAAAGAGAAGAAGAAGGCAAAGGAGAAGAAGAAGAAGAAGACAAAGGAGAAGAAGAAGAAGGAGGAGGAGGAGGAGGAGGAGGAGGAGGAGGAAAGGAAGAAGAAGAGGAAGAAAAGAACAAGAAATTAAGAAGGCAAAAAAGAAGTAGAAGAAGGGGAAGAACATGAAGAGAAAGAAGTAGAAGAAGAAGAAGAAGAAGAAGAGGAAGACGATCAAAAAGAAGAAGAAGAGGAAGAAGAGGAAGAAGAGGAATTAGAGATTAGTGATTAAGGATTACAAATTAGGTAATTGAGATTAAGGGTTAAGGATTAGAGATTAGTGATTAGGGATTTGGTATTTGGGATTCAGGATTATGAATTAGAGATTAGGGTTTAGAGATTAAGCAATTATAATTAGGATTAAGTATTAGAGATTATAGATTAACGATTAAGGATTAAGGATTAGAGATTATGGATTAGGTTTTAAGGATTAAGGATTAAGGATTAGGGATTATTGATTATAGATAAAGGATTTAAGGATTAGGGATTAAGTATTAGGGATTAAGGCTTAAGGATTAAAGATTAAGTATTAGAGATTATGGATTTAGGATTAAGGATTAAGAATTATGGATTGAGGATGGATTATGGATTAGGGTTAGAGATTAAGGAATTGATATTAGAGAGAGATGGATTAGGCATTATAGATTAGGAATTAGGAAATAAGGATTAAGAATTACGAAGTACAATGAGAAGAAGAAGAAGATTAAGAAGATGAAGAAGAAGAAGACAGAAGAAAATGAAGAAGAAGAAGAAGGAGAAGGAGAAGAACAAGAAGAATAAAAGAAAGGAGAAGAAGAATAGGAGGGAGAAGAAGAGGAAGAAGAAGTAGAAGAAGGAGGAAAGGAACAAGAAGGATAAGAATAAGAAGAAGAAATAAAAGAAGAAGAAAAAGAAGAAAAAAGAAAAGAGGATGAAGGAGAAGTGGATGAGGGATTAGATATTGGCGATTAAGGATTAGGGATTATGGATTAAGGATGGATAAAAATTAGGGATTAAGGATTAGGGTATGAGGATTAAAGAATTAAGATTAGGGATTAGTGATTAGAGAGGAATGGATTAGGGACTACAAATTTTGAGATAAGAGATTAAGGAGGGAGGGGTAAAGGAGTAGGGATTAGGGAATAAGGATTAAGGATTATGAAGAAGAGGGTGAAAAAGAAAAGAAGGAGATAGAAGAAGAAGAAGAACAATAAGGAGAAGAAGAAGAAGAAAAAGAAGAAGAAAAGAAGAAGTAAAAAAAGAAGATGAAGAGGAAGACGAAGAACAAGAGCAAGAAGAAGAAGAAGAAAAAAATAAGAAAGAAGAAGAAGAAGAAAAAGAAGAAGAGGAGGGAAAAGAAGAAAAAGAAGAAGAAGAGGAAGAAGCAGAAGAAGAAGAAGAAGGAGAAGAGTGAGAACAGTAAGAAGAAGAAGAAGAAGAAGAAAAAGAAGAAGAAGGGGAGGAAGAAGAAAGAGAAGAAGAGGAAAAGGTGGAAGGAGGAGAAGAAGAAGAAGAAGAATGAGATAGAGAACAGTAAGAGGAGGAAGAAGAAGAAGAAGGTGAAGAAGTTGAAGAACAAGAAGAAGAAAGAGAAGAAGAAGAGGGAGACGAAGAAGAAGGAGAAGAAGAAAAAGAGAGGAAGAGAAAGATGAAGTAGAAGAAGAAGACAAAGAAGAGGAAGAAGAAGAGAAATAGAAGAAGAAGAAGAAGAAGGGGAAGAAGGAGAAGGAAGAGAAGAAGAAGAAAAGAAGAAGAAGGAGGAGAAGAAATAGAAGAGGAAGAAGAAGTAGAAGAAGAAGAAGAAGAAGAAGAAGAATAAGTAGAGGAGGAAGAAGAGGAGGTGGAAGAAGAAGAAGAAGAAGAGGAAAAAGTAGAAGAGGAAGAAGTAAAAGGAGAAAGAATAAGAAAGAAGAAGAAGAAGAGGAGGAAGAAGAAGTAAAAGTAGAAGTGGAAGAAGAAGAAGAAGAAGAAGAAGATTAAGAAGAAGAAGAAGAAGAGGATGGTGAAAAAGAAAAGGAAGAAGAAGAAGTAGAAGAAGAAAAAGAAGAAATAGAAGCGAAAGGAGGAGGAGGAGAAGAAGAAGAAGAAGAAGAAGAACAAGTAGAGGACGAAGATGATGAAGAAGAAGAAGAACAAGAATGAGAACAAGAAAAAGAAGAAAAAGCAGAAGAAGAAAAATAAGGAGGAAAAAGAGGAAGAGGAAAAAGTAGAGATGTAGAAGTGCTAGAAGAAGAAAAGAAGAAGAAGAAGATGAAGAAGAAGAAGTGGAAGAAGAAGATGATGATGATGATGATTAAGAAGAAGAGGAGGAAGATGTAGAAGAAGAGGAAGAAAAAGAAGATGAAGATAACCAAGAAAAGGAAGAAGAAGAAGAAGAAGAAGAAGAGGAGGGGGAAGAAGAAGTAGAAGAGGAAGAGGATTAGGGATCAGTGGTTAGGTATTAGGGGTTAGGGATTAAGAAATGAAAGATTAGGGTTTATGTATCTGGGAATGCACACTAAAGATTAGGGAGGGAGATATTAGGGATTTGGGAGTTAGCAATTAGAGATTAAGAGTTATGGGTTAGGGATTAGAGATTACAGATTAATTATAGAGGGATTAGAGATTTTGGATTAGGAATTATAGATTAAGGGTAAGGGAGGGAGGGATTGGAGATTAGAGATTAGGTATTAGGGATTACAGATTGGGGATTAGGGAGGGAGGAATTAGGTATTAGGCATTATAGTTTAGGGCTTAAGGATTATGGATTGGGATGTAGGCATTAGAGATTTTGGAAGAAGTTGAGAAAGAAGAAGTGCAAGAAGGAAGAAAGAGAGGAAAACATTATAGAAGAAGAAGAAGAGGAATAAGGAGAGGAAGAATAAAAAAGAAATAAGAAAGAATAAAGAAGAAAGAACAAGAAAGAAAGAAGAGGGGAGAAGAAAGAAAGAAGAGTTGAGAAGAAAGAAGGAAGGTGGAAGGAAGACGAAAGAAGGAAGAAGGAAGAAGAAAAAAGAAAGAAGAAAGAAGAAAGAAGAAGAAGAAGAAAAAAAAACAGAGGAGAAGGAGGATGTAGAGAAGGAGTACAAAGAGAAGGCAAAGGAGATGGAGATGTAGAAGGAGAAGGTGAAGGACAAGGAGAAAGAGAATGAGAAAGATAGGAGAAGAAGTAATAGAAGAAGAAGAAGAAGAAGAAGAAGAAGAAGATGAAGAAATAGAAGGAGAAGAAGAAGAAGAAGAAGACGAAGAAGAATCTGAGGAAGTAGAAGAAGAAGAAGAAAAAGAAGAAGAGGAAGAAGAAGAAGAAGAAGAAAAAGAGTAAGATGAGGAAGATGAGGAAGTGGTAGAAGATGAAGAAGAAGAGGAAGAAGAATTATATGAAAGGAAGAAAATGGAGGAAAAGAAGAAGGAGAAGAAGAGGAGGACGAAGAAGTAAAAGGAGGGGAAGAAGATGAAGAAGAGGAAGAAGAAGAAGAAGAAGAAGATAATTAAGAAGAAGAAGAAAAAGAATGAGAAGAAGGAGAAGAAGTAAAAGAAGAAGAAGAAGTGTTTGATAAGGAAGATGAGGAAGAAGAAGAAGAAGAGGAAGAAGAAGAAGAAGAAGTGGAAGAAGAAGAAGAAGAAGAAGAAGAAGGAGAAGTAGAAGAAGAAGAAGGAGAGGAAGAAGTGGAAGAAGAGATGGATTAAGGATTAAGGATTAGGGGTTAGGGTATATGGATTAGGGACTAAGGAGGGAGGGATATAGGATTAGTAGTTATAGATTGAGTATTAGGAATTATAGATTAGAGATTAAAAAATTAAGAATTAAAGATTATCAACTAGGGATTAGGAATTAGGGTTTAAAGATTAAGAATTAGCATTTAGGGAGTAAATGTTAAGCGATAAGTAATAGGGATAAAAGATTAAGGATTAGGGATTAGGGTTAAGGATTAATGATTAGAGATTAGCGATTAAAGATTAAGGGATTACTTGCTCAAGATTGGAGATCAAGGGTTTAGGATTTGGGATTATAAATTAGAGAATAGAGATTAAGGATAAAGGATTAGAGATTAGTGATTATGGATTTGGGATTCAAGATTATGTATTAGAGATTATGGATTAGGTATTAGCAGTTAGGGTTTAAGGATTAAGGATTAGAAATTAAGAATCCAGGATTATGGGTTATTGATTAGCAATTAAGGATTAGGGATTAGGTATTATTGATTATAGTTCAGGGATTACATATTAGGGATTAGAAATTAGGGATAGAGATTAAAGATTAATGATATAGGATTATGGATTAAAAGACGGATTAAGGATTAGGAATTAGGGATTATGGAATAAGGAATAAGGAATAAGAAATAAGGATAAGAGATTAGTGAGTAAGGATTACAAATTTATTGATAAGGGACTAGGGTGGGTGGGATTAAAAAGAAGAGATAAGGGAATAAGGATTAAGGATTACAAAGACGAGGAGAAGAAGAAGAAGAGGAGGAGGAAGAAGAAGAAGAAGAACAAGGAGGAGGAGGAGGAGAAGAAGAAGAAGAAGATGATGATGATGATGACAAAGAAGAAGAGGAAGAAGAATAACCAGAAGAAGAAGAGGAAGAAGAAGAAGAAGACGAAGAAAATGAGGAAGATGAAGAAGAAGAGAAGAAGAAAAAGATGAAGAAAAGGAGGAGGAAGAAGAAGAAGAAAAAGAAGAAGAGGAAGAAGAAGAAGAAGATGAGGAAGAAGAATGAGAAGGAGAAGAGTAAGAAGAAGAAGAAGGAGAAGGTGAAAAGTTGAAGAAGAAGGAGAAGAAGAGGAAGATGAAGAGGAAAAAGAGGAAGAGGAAGAAGAAGAAGATAAAAAGAAAGGTGTAGAAGAAAAGAAGAAGAACAAAAAGAAGAGAAGAAGTAAAAGATGATGTTGAAGAAGAAGAAGAAGAGGAAGAAGAAGAACAAGAAGAAGTAGAGGTAGATGAGGAAGAAGAGGAGGAAGAAGAAGATGTAGATATGGAAGAAGAAGAAGAGGAAGAAGTAGTAGAAGTGGAAGAAGAAATAGATTACAGATCAACTGTTAAATATTATGAATTAGGGATTAGGGATTATAGAATAAGGGATTACAGATTAGGTATCAAAGAATATGTATTAAAGATTAATGATGGAGGGATTAAGGAATAGGAATTAGGGTTTGTGAGTTAATAATTAGGGATTAAGGTTTAGGGATTAGTGATTAGGAATTAGGGGTTATGAATTAGGGAATAAGGAGGGAAAGATTACGAAAATGGGATTAGGGATTAAGGAATATGGATTATGGATTAAGGAGGGAGGGATTGTTGATTAAAGATAAGGTATTAGGGATTACAGATTATGGATTAAGGATTTAAGTATTTGATATTAGCCATTATAGATTGCTAATTAGGGATTAATGGTTAGAGATTATGGAATAGTAACTAGGGATTTGTGTTTAGTGATAAGGATTATGGATTAGGTAGTGGGGATTAGGGATTAAGAAAGAAAAGAAGGAAGAAGAAGTGGAAGAAGGAAGAAGTAGAAGAAAAAGAAGAAGAAAAGGATTAGGGATTATTGATTAAAGGAAAAGAATTAGTGATTAAGGATTAAGAATGGAGGGATATGTAATTAGGTGTTAGGGATTATTAATTAGGGATTAAAAATTAGGTATTAAAGATTACTAATTAGGGATTAAGAATTAAGGTTTCAGGATTAAGGATTAGGGATTAAGGAGAAAAGATTAAGAAATAAGTAATAGGGATAAGGGATTAAAGGCTAGGGATTACAGATTAAGGTTATGATGATGAAGGGATCAATGATTAGGGATTAGGGATTAAGGATTCAGGGATTGATTATTAAGGATTAGTAATTAAGGTTTTAAGAATTGGGATTATGGATTAAGGAATAGAGATTACGGATTGAGTATTAGAGATTTGTGATTATTGATTTTGGATTCATGATTATAGATTAGAGATTAGGGATTAAGTGATTAAGATTAAGATTAGAGATTAGCAAAATAGGATTAAGGATTAAGGATTAGGAATTAAGGATTAGCGATAAAGGATTAGAGATTATGGATAAAGTAGTATTGAATATAGATTAGGGATTAGAGGATAGGGATCAGTTACTAGCAATTAGAGTTTTAGGGTTATGGATTAGAAATTAGGGCTTCAAGATTATGGATTATAGAGTAGAGATTAGGGATTAGGTATTAGAGATTAGGGTTTATGGTTTAGAATTAAGGATTAAGAATTAGGCATTATGGATTAAAGATGGATTAGGATTTAAGGATTAATATTTAGGGATTAGGGAATAGAGATTAGAGATTAGTGATTAGGGAGGCATGAATTAGGGATTACAATCTTAAGGATAGGATATTAAGGAGATAGGGATTAAGGATAGGGATTGGGGAATAGGGATTAAGAAGTACGAAGAAGAAGGAGAAGAAGAAGAATAAGGAGAAGAAGAAGAAAAAAAAAGATGAAGAAAAAGAAAAAGAAGGGGAAGACAAAGAAGAAGAGGAAGAAGAAAATAAGGAAGAAGAAGAAGAAGAAAAAGAAGAAGATGACGAGGGTGAAGAAGAAAAAGAAGAAGAAGAAGAGGAACAAGAGAAAGAGGAAGAAGAACAAGAAGAAGAATAAGAAGGAGAAGAGTAAAAAGAAGAAGAAGAAAAAGAAGAGGAAGAAGAAGAAGAAGAGGAAGAAGAAGAAGAGGAAGAAGAAGATGAAGAGGAAGAAGAATAAGAAGAAGAGTCAGAGGAAGAAGAAAAAAAGAAGAAGAAGAAGGCCATGAAGTTGAAGAAGAAGAATAAGAAGAAGAAGAAGAGGAAGATGATGGGGAAAAAGAAGAAAAAGAAGAAGAAGAAGAGGAAGAGAAAGAAGAGGAAGAAGAAAGGAAGAAAACAAAATGAAGAAGAAGAAGAAAAAGTTGAAGAGGATGAAGAAGAAGAAATAGAAGAAGATGAAGATAGAGAAGGAGGAGGAGGAAATAGAAAGGGGAGAAGAAGGGGAAGAAGAAAAAAAGAAGGAGAAGAACGAGGAAGAAGAAGAGGAGGAAGGAGAAGATGAAGAAGAAGAAGAAGAAGAAGAAGAAGAAAAAGAAGAAGTGGAAAAAGAAGAAGAGGAAGAAGCAGAGACATAGTACAAGAAGAGGAAGAAAAAGAAGAAGAAAAAGAAGAGGAAGAAGAAGATGAAGAAAATGAAGAAGAGAAAGAAGAGGAAGAAGAAGATGAAGAAAAAGAAAAGAAGAAGAAGAAGAAGAAGAAGAAGAGGAATAAGAGATGGATTTCGGATTAGTTGTTAAGGATTAAGGAATGTAGGATTAAGGATTAGGTATCGAGGAATACAGATTAAAGATTAGGGAGGGAGGGATTAAGGATTAGGGATTTGGGAGTTAGTAATTATGGATTACAGCTTAGGGATTATCGAGTGTGTGTTAGGGATTAGTGATTAAAGAGTGAGGGATTATAGTTGGGCGATTAGCTAGTACAGATTATGGGATAAGAAGGGAGGGATTGGGGATTTGAGATTAGGTATTAAGGATTATGGATTAGAGATTAAGGAGGGAGGGATAAAATATTAACCATATTAGTTAAGGGATTAGTTATTATAGAGTAGAGATTTTTTTTTAGTAATAAGGGATTAGGGTTTAGAGATTAAGCATTATGGGTTAGGAAGTAGGGATTTGAAATTAGGAAAGAAGATAAGGAATAGGAAGTGGAAGGAGGAAGATAGAAGAAGAAGAAGAGGGGGAAAAAAGGAAAAATTAGTATAAGAAGAAGAAGAAGAAGAATAAAGAAGAAAATAAAAAGAGTAAGGTAGAAAGAAGAAGGAAGAAAGAAGAAGGAAGAAGGAAGAAGGAAGGTGGAAGGAAGAAGTAAGAAGGAAGAAGAAAGAAGGAAGAAGAAAGTAGAAAGCATAAAGAAGAAGAAGAGAAAGAAGAGGAAGAAGAAGGAGAAGTAGAAGGAGGAGGACATAGAGGAGGAGATGGAGAAGGAGAAGGAGAAGGAGAAGGAGAAGGAGAGGGGGAAGAAGAAGGAGAAGGAGAATAAGAAAGACAAGGAGATGGAGAAGGAGAAGAAGAAGGAGCTGAAGAAGAAGAAGAAGAAGAAGAAGAAGAAGAAAAAGAAGAAGAAGAAGAAGAAATAGAAGAAGAAGAAGAAGAAGAAGAAGAAGAAGAAGAAAAAGAAGAAAAAGAAGACAGAGTAAAAGGAAGAAGAAGAAGAGTAAGATGAAGAAGATAAGGAAGAAGTAGAAGAGAAAGAAGAATTACAGGAAAATAAGAAAATGAAGAAAAAGAACAAGGAGGACGAGAAGAGGGTGCGAAAGAAGTAAAGTAGAAGAACAAGAAGAAGAGGAAGATGAAGAAGAAGAAGAAGAAGAAGAAGTAGAAGAGGAAGTAGAAGAAGAAGAAGAAGAGAAACATGAGGAAGAAGAAGAAGAAAAGAACAAAGTAGAAGAAGAAGGAGAAGAAGAAGAAGAGAAAGATTAGATGGAATATAGATTAAGGATTAGGAGTTAAGGATTAGGGATTAGGTATTAAGGAGGGATATGGGATTTTGTTTTAGGGATTAAGGATTAGATATTATAGATTAGAGATTAAAAATTAGGGATTATCAATTAGAGATTAGGGATTAAGATTTAATGATTAAGGATTAGGGATTAATGAGTAAGGATTAAGGCATAAATAATAAAGATAAAGGATTAAGGACTAGGGATTGGGGTTAAGGATTAGGGATGAGTGAATTAATCATTAAGGATTAGGATTAAAGATTAAGAGTTAAGAGATTATATACTAAGGATTAGAGATTAGAGATTAGAGATTTAGGATTTTGAATTATGGATTAGGAAATAGAGATTAGGGATAAAGGATAAGAGATTTTTGATTTGGGATTCAGGATTCAGGATTATAGATCAGAGATTAGGGATAAAGTATTAAGGATTAAAGTATAAGGATTATGGATTAGAAATTAAGGATTTAGGATTATGGATTATAGATTAGGGATTAAGCATTAAGGGTTATGGCTCAAGGATTAGATATTAGAAATAAGAGAATAGAGATTAAAGATTTAGGATCAAGGATTAGGGATTATGGATTAAGGATGGATTAGGGATTAGGGATTAAGAAATAGAGATAAGGGATTAGTGATTAGAGATTACAAATTTAGAGATAAGAGAAAAGGGAGGGTCAAAGTAATGAGTAGCGATAGGAGAATAAGCATTAAGGATTACAAAGAAGAAGGAGAAGAAGAAGAAGGGGAGGATGAAGAAGAAGAACAAGGAGAAGAAGAAGAAGATGATGATGATGAAGAAGAAGAAGAAAAATAATAAGAGGAAGAAGTAAAAGAAGAAGAAGAAGAAGAAGAAGAAGAAGAAAAAGAAATGGAGGAAGAAGAAGAAGAGGAAAAAGAAGAAGGGCAAAAAGAAGAAGAAGAAGAATTAGGATGAGAAGAGTAAGAAGAAGAAGTAGAAGAAGAAAAAGGTGAAGAAGTTGAAGAAGAAGAACAAGAAGAATAAGAAGATGAAGAGGAAAAGAAGAAGAAGAAGAGAAAGAAGAAGAAGAGAAAGATGAAGAAAAAGAAGAAGAACAAGAAGAAGAGTGGAAGAAAAAGATGAAGGAAGAGAAAAAAGAAGAAGAAGAAGAAATACATGAAGAAAAAGAAGAAGAAGAAGAAGAAGAAGAAGAAGAAGAAGAAGATGAAGAAGAAGTAGAAGAGGAAGAAGAAGAAGAAGAAGAAGAAGAAGGATAAGAAGAAAAAGAAAGAGAAGAAGAAGAAGAAGAAGAAGAAGAAATAATAGAGGAAGAAGAAGAGGAAGAAGTAGAAGAAAAAGAAGAAGAAGAAGAAGAACATACAGAAGAAAAGGAAGAAGAAGAAGAAGAGGAAAAAGGAAGAAGACGAAGAAGAAGAGAGGTAGAAGAAGAACAAGAGGAAGAAGAAGAAGAAGAAAAACAAGAAGTGGAAGAAGAAGAAGAAGGAGGAGGAGAAGAAGAAGAAGAAGAGGAAGAAGAAGATGGTGAAGCAGAGGAAGATGAAAAAGAAAAGACAAAGAACAAGAAGAGAGAAAGAAAAAAGATGAAGAAGAGGAGGAAGAAGAAGAAGTAGAAGAAGAAGAGGAGGAGGAAGAAGAAGAAGAAAAAGAAGAAGAATAACAAAAAAAGAACAAGAAGAAGAAAAAGAAGAAGGAGAACAAGGAGAAGAAGAAGAAGAAAAAGAAGAAGAAGAAGATGAAATAGAAGAGGATGATGAAGAAGAAGAGGAAGAGGAAGAAGAAGAAGAAGAATAAGAAGTTCATGAAGAAGAACAAGTAAAGAAAGAATTAGAGGAAGAAGAAGAAGAAGAAGTAGAATAAGAAGAGGAAGAAGAGGAGACATTGAAGAAGAAGAAGAAGAAGAAGAAAAAGAAGAAGTGGAAGAAGAAGAAGAAGAAGAGGTGGAAGAAAAAGAAGAAGAGGAAGATGAGGAAGAAGTGGAAGAAGCAGAAGATAAAGATAAGGAAGAAGAAGAAGAAGAAGAGGATGAAGAAGAAGAAGAAGAAAAGGAAGAAGAAGAGGAAGTAGAAGAAGTAGGGGTAGAACAGAAAGAAGAAGGAAGAAAGATGAAAGAAGAAGAAGAAGAAGAAGAAGGAGAAGGAGAAGGAGAAGGAGGAGCACATGGAGAAGGAGGAGGAGAAGGAGAAGTAGAAGGAGAAAGAGATGGAGAAGGAGAAGGAACAAAAAAGGAAAAAAAGAAAGATAAGGAGAAGGGTAAGGAGAAGAAGGACAAATAGAAGAAGAAGGACAAGGAGAAGAAGAACAAGAAGAAGCATAGGAAAAGGAAAAAGAAATAGAAGAAGATGAAGAAGAAGAAGAATTAGAAAAAGAAGAAGAACAAGAAAACAATATGGAGAAAAAGAAGAAGAATAAGAGGAAGAAGAAGAAATGGAGGAAGAAGAAGTAGATGAAGAAGAAGAAGAAGAAGAGGAAGATGAGGAAGAAGAGGAAGAAGCAAAAGACAAAGATAAGGAAGAAGAAGAAGAAGAAGAAGAGGATGAAGAAGAATAAGAAGAAAAGGAAGAAGAAGAGGAAATAAAAGAAGTAGCGGTAGAAGAGAAAGAAGAAGGAAGAAAGAAGAAGAGAAAGAAGAAGAAGAAGAAGAAAGAGAAGGAGAAGGAGAAGAAGGAGGACATAGAGAAGGAGGAGGAGAAAGAGAAGTAGAAGGAGAAAGAGATGAAGAAGGAGAAGGAGAAGGAAAAAAGAAGGAAAAAAAGAAAGATAAGGAGAATGTAAGGAGAAGAAGAAGGACAAGGAGAAGAAGAACAAGAAGAAGAAGAGGAAAAAGAAAAAGAAATAGAAGACGATGAAGAAGAAGAAGAAAAAGAGAAAGAAGAAAAACAATAAAATAATATTGAGAAAAAGAAGAAGAAGAGGAAGAAGAAGAAATGGTGGAAGAAGTAGAAGAAGAAGTAAAAAGAAGACGAAGAAGAAGAGAAGAGGCAAAAGAAGAAGATGAAGAAATAGAAGAAGGGGAAGATGGAGAAGAAGGCGTGGAAGATGATAAAGAAGAGGAAAAAGGAGAAGAAGATGAGGAAGAAGAAGAAGAGGATGAAGAAGAAGATGAGGAAGAAGAAGAGGAAGAAAAGAAGAAAGAGAGGAAGAAGAGATGGATTAGTGATTAGGGATTAGGGATTACGGGCTAGGGATTAAGGATTAGGGTTAAGGAATGTGGGATTATGTATTTGGTATTCAGGATTAAGGATTAAGTATTAGGGTTTAGAGATCATGGATTAGGGATTATGGATTAGCAATTATAGAATAAGGATTAAGGAATAAGTAATAGAGATTAAGAATTGGGGATTAGGGATGAAGCGATTAATGATTAAGGATTGTGGATCAAGTATTTAGGATTAAGGGATTAATTACTAAGGATTGTAGATTAAAGATTTAGGAATGAGGATTATAGATTAGGGATTTATTATTTTAGATTAGTGATTCGGGATTCAGCATTATAGGTTAGGGAATAATGATTATTTATTAGAGAATAACCAATTATAATTACAATTTGTAACTAAAAATTTCAGATTAAGGATTAGGGATTTGGGAATATAGATTATGGATGAGAGAGGGAGGGATTGGTGATTTGAGAGTAGATATTACGGACTAGGGATTACGGATTAAGGAGGAAGGAATTAGGTATTAGGCATTAGAGATTAGGCATTAGGGATTATGGATTAGCAATTAGAAATTAGGGTATAAGGATTAAGGATTACAAATTAAGGAGTACGGATTTAGGAAAAAGTGATAGGGATGAGGGATTAAGGATGACAGATTAGGGACTAATGATTAAGGATTAGGGATGAAGGGATTAATGATTAAGTATGATGGATTAAGGATTAATTATTAAAGATTAAGGATTTAAGATTAGGGATTATGGATTAGGCAAAAGGGATTAAGGATTAGGGTTTAGGGATTATGGATTAGAGATTTGTGATTAAGGATTTGAGAATTAGGATTAGGCATTAGAGATTAGGGAGTAAGAATTAGAGATTAAGGAATTATGATTGGGAATAAGGATTTAGAATAGTGAAGAAGTAGAAGGAGAAGCAAAAGAAGAAGGAGAAGGAGAAAGACAAAGAGAAGGAGAAAGAGAAGAAGAAGGAGAAGGAGAAGGAGAAGGAGAAGGAGAAAGAGAAGAAGAAGAAGAAGACAAAAGAGAAAAAAAAAAAGAAATAACAGAAGAAGGAGAAGGAGGAGGAGAGGAAGAAGAAGAGGAAGAAGAAGAGGAAGAAAAGAACATGAAAAGTAGAAGGCAAATAACTAGAAGAAGATGGGGAAGAGCAAGAAGAGAAAGAAGAAGTAAAAGAAGTAGAAGAAGAAGAAGAAGAGGAAGATGATGAAAAAGAAGAAGAATAGGAAGAAGAGGAAGAAGAGGAATTAGAGACTAGTGATTAAGGATTACAAATTAGGTAATTGAGATAAAGGATTAAGGATTAAAGATTAGTGATTAAGCATTTGGGATTCAGGATTAGGAATTAGAGATTATGGATTAGGGACTAGAGATTAAGCAATTATAATTAGGATTAAGTATTAAATATTATAGAATAATGATTAAGGATTAGAGATTAGGGATTAGGGATTAAGGATTAGGGATTATTGATTATAGATAAGAGATTTAAGTATTAGGGATTAGGGTTTAAGAATTAGAGATTATAAATTAGAGATTAAGGATTAAGGATTAAGAATTATGGATTAAGGATGGATTATGAATTAAGGTTTAGAGATTGGGAAATAGATATTAGAGAGCGATAGATTAGGCATTATAGATTAGGAATTAGGGAATAAGGATTAAGAATTACGAAGCATAACGAGAAGAAGAAGAAGACGAAGAAAAAGTGGAAGAAGAAGACGAAGAAGAAAATGAAGAAGAAAAAGGAGAAGGAGAAGAAAAAGAAGAAGAATAAAAGGAAGGACAAGAAGAAAAGGAGGAAGAAGAAGTGGAAAAAGAAGAAGAAGAAGAAGAAGGAAAGGAACAAGAAGAATAAGAATAACAAGAAGAAATAGAAGAAGAAGAAAAAGAAGAAAAAAGAAAAGACGATGAAGGAGAAGAAGAAGATGAAGAAGAAGTAGAAGTAGAAGAAGAATAGGAAAAAGAAGAAGAAGAAGAAGAGGAAAAAGAAGTGGAAAAAGTAGAAGTAGAGGAAGAAGAGGAAGAAGAAGGAGAAGAAGAAGAAGAACAAAAAGAAGAAGTGAAGAGGTCAAAGAAGAAGAGGAAGAAGATGGAGAAGAAGATGAAGAAGAAGAAGAAGAAAAAGAAGAAGAAGAATGAGAGTGAGAAGGAGGACATGGAGAAGGAGGGGAAAGAGAAGGAGAACGAGAATGAGAAGGAGAAGGACACAAAGAAGGAGAAGAAGAAGGAGAAGTATAAGGAGAGAGGATGAGGAGAAAAAGAAGTAGAAGAAGAAAAAGAAGAAGAAGACAAAGATGATGAAGTAGAAGAAGAAGAATCAAAAGAAGAGGAAGGAGAAATGGTGAAGAAGAAGAAGAAGAAGAAGAAGAAGAGGAAGAAGAAGAGCAAGAAAACAAGAAGAAAGAGAATTAAAAGTAGAAGAAAGGGATGAAGAAGAAGAGAAAGGAGAAGAAAAAGAAGAAGAAGAATAATAAGATGAAGAAGAAATTGAAGAGTTAAAAGAAGAAGAAGAAGAAAAGAAGAGGAAGAAGAAGAAGAAGAAGGGGAGGAGGAGGAGGAGGAGGAAGAAGAAGTTGAAGAAGAAGAGGAGGTAGAAGAAGAAATAAGATAACAAAAATTAGAAGAGGAAGATGAGGAAGAAGAAGAACAAAAACAAGAGGAGGAAGAAGAAAAAGACAAAGAGGAATAAGAGATGGACTAGGGATTTGTGATTAGGGGTTTGGGATTAGGGACTAGAAGAAGAAGAAGTTGAACAAGTAGAAGAAGCAGAAGAAGAGGAAGAAGAAGAAGAAGAAGAAGAATAAAAAGAGGGAGAAGAAGAAGAAGATGAAGAAGAAGAAGTTGAAGACAAATAAAATGTAAAAGTAGTAGTAGAAGAAGAAGAAGAAAAGAAGAAGAAGAAGAAGAAGAAGAAAAAGAAGTAGTAGTAAAAGAAGTACAAGAAGAGGAAGAAAGAGAAGAGGAAAAAGAAGAGGAAGAAGTAGTAGTAGTAGAAGAAGAAGAAGAAATAGAAGAAGAAGAAGAAGAAGAAAAAGGGGAGGAAGAAGAATAAGAAAAGAAGAGGAAGGAGAAAAAGAAGTAGAAGAAAAGGATGAGGAAGAAGTAGAAGGAGAATGATAAAAATAAGAAGATGAAGTATAAAATGAAGAGGAAGAAGAAAAAGAAGAAGAAGAAGAAGAAGAGGAAGAAGAAAAGAAGAACAAGAAGAAGAAGAAGAAGGGGAAGAAGGAGAAGAAGTAGAAGAAGGAGAGGAAGAAGAAGAAGAACAAGAAAAAGAAGAAGAGGAAGATCAGAAAGAAGAGGAAGAAGAAGATGAGGAAGAAGAAGAGCAAGAACAAGAGGAAGAAGAAGAAGAAGACGAAGAGGAAGAAAAGTTGTATTAGGGATAAGCAATTAGGGGTTAGGGATTAAGGAGAATAATAATAATAATAATAATAATAATAATAATAATAATAATAAGTAAAAGAACATGAGGAGGAAGAAGAACAAATAACAAGAGAAGAAGAAGCAGGAGAAGAAGAAGAAGGAGACGAAGAAGAATAAGTAGAGGAATAAGTAGAAGAAGAAGTTGAAGATGAAGAAGAAGAAGAAGAAGAAGAAGA
>JAIUJO010000974.1:177500-206888 GCA_023846275.1 Vanilla planifolia
AGAGGAAGAAGAAAAAGAAGAAGTGGAAGAAGACAAAGAAGAAGAAGAAGAAGAAGGCAAAAAAGGGGAAGAAGAAGAAGAAAAAGATGGAGAAAAAGAAGAAGAAGAAGAAGAAGAAGAGGAGGAGGATGAAGGAGAATGAAAAAAAGTAGTAGTAGAAGAAGAAGAAGAAGAATAAGAAGTGGAATAAGCAGAGGGCAAAGAAGAGGATGAAGAAGAAGATGAAGAAGTGGAAGAAGAAGATGAAGAAGTGGAGGAGAAAGAAGAAGTAGAAGAGGAAGAATTAGAAGAAGAAGGAGAAGTGGCAAAAGAAGTGGAAGAAGAAGAAGAAGAGGAAGTTGAAGAAGAGGAAGGAGCAGAAGAAAAAAAAGAATAAGAAGAAAAAGAAGAAGAGAATGAAGAAGAAGAAGAAGAAGAAGAAAATGAAGAGGAGGAAGAAGAAGAAGAAGAAGAAGAAGAAGAACAACTAGAAGAAAAAACTAGAAGAACAATAAGAAGAAGAAGTAGAAGAAGAAGAAGAAGAAGGGGGTAGAAGAAGAAGTAGAAGAAGAATAGGAAGGGGAAGAGGAAAAAGAGGAAGAAGAAGAAGAGGGAGAAGAAAAAGAAGAGTTAAAAGAGAAAGAGGAAGAAGAAGAAGAAGAAAAAGAAGTAGGAATAGTAGAAGAACAAGAAGAAGAGGAGGAAAAAGACGAAGGAAAAGAATAAGAAAAAGATGAAGAAGAAGAAGAAGAAGAGGAAGAAGGGTAATAGGAAAAAGAAGTAGGGATAGTTGAAGAAGAAGATGAAGAAGTAGAGGAGGAGGAAGAAGAAGAAAAACAAGAAGAAGAATAAGAAAAGGAATAAGATGATGAAGAAGAAGTGCAAGAAAAAATGTTAAAAAGAAGAGGAAGAAGAAGAAGAACAGGTAGATGGGGAAGAAGAATAAGATGAAGATGGTGAAGAAGATAAGGAAGAAGGAGAAGAAGAAGAGGATGTAGAAGAAGAAGTTATGGATGAAGAAGATGAAGAATGGGATGAAGGGTAAGAAGAAGATGAAGAATAAAAGGGGGAAGAAGAAGATGAAAAGGTAGAAGAAGAAGAAGAAGAAGAAGAAGAAGAAGGAGAAGAAAATTAAGAAGAATAAGAAGAAGAAGAGGAACAGGAAGAAGAAAAAGATCGTTTAGAAGAAGAAGAAAATAATAAGAAGAAGAAGAAGAAGAAGAAGAAAAAGAAGGGGAAGATGAAGAAGAAGGAGAAGAAGAAGAAGAAGGAGAAGAGAAAGAGGAGAAAGAAGAAAAAGAAGTAGTAGAAGAAGATGATGAAGATGAAGATGAAGAGGAGGAGGAGGAAGAAGAAGATGAAGATGATGAAGATGAAGAGGAAGAAGAAAAAGAGGATGAAGAAAAAGGGAAAGAAGAAGAAGAAGAAGAAGAAGAAAAATAAGAACAAGAATACAACGAAGAACTAGAAGAAGTGGAAGAAGATGAAGAGGAAGTAGAATGGGAAGAAGAAGGAGAGGGAGAAGACGAAGAAGAAGAAGACGAAGAAGACGAAGAAGTACATGAAGAGGAGGAGGAAGAAGAAGAAGAAGAAGATGAGAAAGACTAGGAAGAAGAGGGAGAAGAAGAAGAAGAAGAAGAAGATAAGGAAGAACAAGAAGAAAAAGAGGAAGAAGAATAAGAAGAAGAAGAAGAAGAGGATGAGGAAGAAGAAGAAGAATTAAACGAAGAAGAGGAGGAAGAAGGAATAGAAGAAGAAGAACAAGAAGAGGATGAGGAAGAAGAAGAAGAAGAAGAAAAAGAGGGAGTAGAAGAATAAGAAGAATAAGAATAATAATATCAATAAGAGGAAGTAGAAGATGGTGAAGTAGTAGAAGAAGAAGAAAAAGTGGAAGAATGAGTGCAAGAACAAGGAGAATAAGAAGAAGAAGGAGAAGAAGAAGAAGAAGAGGAAGAAGAAGCTGAAGATTAAAGAAGGAAGAAGAATGAAGAAAGAAGCAGGAAGAAAGAAAAAGGAAGAAGGAAGGAGGAAGGAAGAAGCAGGAAGGATGAAAAAAGAAAAAAGTGAGTACAAAGAAGAAAGAAGAAAGAAGAAACTAATAGAAGAAGAAGAAGATGGAGAAGAAGAAAGAGGACATGGAGGTTGTGAGAGGGGGAGAAGGGGAAAGAGAAGGAGAAGGAGAAGGAGATGGAGAAGAAAAAAAAGAGGAGAAGGAGAAGGAGAAGGAGAGAGAGAAGGAGAAGAAGAAGGAGAAGGAGAAGAAGAAGGAGAAGGAGAAGAAGAAGAAGAAGTTGAGAAAGAAGAAGAAGAAATAGAAGAAGAAGTAGTGGAAGAAGAATAATAATAATGATAATGATAAGAAGATGTGGAGGAAAAAGAAGAGCATGAGGAGGAATAAGAAAAGAAGAAAAAGGAGAAAAAAAGAAGAAGAGAGGGAAGAGGAAGAAGTGGAAGTAGAAGAAGAAGAATAAGAAGAAGAAGAAGAAGAAAAAGAAAAAGAAGAAGATGATGAAGAAGAAGAAGAAGAAGCAAAAGATGAAAAAGAAGAAGAAGAAGAAGCAGAAGAAAAAGATGATGAAGAAGAAGAAGATATAGAAGAAGAAGAAGAAGAAGAAGAGGAAGAAAAAGAAGAAAAAAAAGGAAGAAGAGGAAGAGCAAGAAGAAGAAGAGGAAGATGAGGAAGAAGAGAATGAAGAAAAAGAAGAGGATGAGAGGAAGAAGAAGAAGAAGAAGAAGAAGATGATGATGAAAAAGAAGTGGAATAAGTAGAGGAAGAAGAAGAAGAAGATGAAGAGGAAAAAGAGATGGATTAGTGATTAAGGATTAGGGGTTAAGGATTAGGGTTTAAAGATTAAAGATGTAAGGATTTTAGATTAGGTGTCAGGAATTAAGAATTACGGATTAAAAATCAGAGATTAGGGATAAGAGATTTAGGATTAGAGACTAAAGGATTAAGATTTGGAATAGAAATGGTATTAGGGTTTTTGGATTAGTGATTAAGTATTACAAATTAGGGACTAAAGATTTGGAACTATTAATTATAGATTAGGGATTCCTTATTAAGAATTAAAGGTTAGAAATTAAAGATTAAGGATTAAGGCTTAAGGAGAAGGAAAAAGAAAGAAGAAAGATAGAAGAAGGAGATGAAGGAAGAAAGAATATGGAAGAAACGAGAAGAAGAAGAGGAGGAAGAAGAAGAGGAAAAAGAAGAAAGAGAAGAAGAAGAAGGGGAAGAAGAAGAGAAAGAATAAAGAAGAATCAAAAAGAAAGAAGGAAGAAGGAAGAAGGAAGGAGGAAGGAAGAAGCAAGAAGGAAGAATCAAGAACAAAGAAGAAAGTAGAGAGAACAAAGAAGAAAGAAGGTCAAAGAAGAAGAACAAGAGGAAAAAGGAGAAGGAAATGGAGATGGTGGATGAGGAGAATGATGAGGAGAAGTTGAAGGAGAAGGAGAAGGAGAAGGAGAAGGAGAAGGAGATAGAGAAGGAGAAATGGAAGGTAAAAGAGATGGAGAAGGAGAAGGAAAAGGGGAAGGAGTAGGAGACAGAGAAGGGAGAAGGAGAAGAAGAAGGGCAAGGAGAAGGAGAAGGAGAAGAAGAAGAGGAAGAAGAAGATGAAGAAGAAGAAGAAGAAGAAGAACTAGATGAAGAAAAAGAAGAAGTGGAAGAAGATGATGATGGTGATGATTATGATGAAGAAGAAAAAGAGGAAGAAGAAGAGCAAGAAAAGAAGGGGAAGAAGAAGAAGAGAAAGACTAGGTTAAAGAAGTAAATGAAGAAGAAGAAGAAGACGACGAAGAAGAAGAAGAGGAAGAAGAAGAGAAAGAAAAAAGAAAGAAGAAGGAAGAATTAAGAAGGAAGAAGGAAGGAAGAAGGAAGAAGAAAGAAGAAAGTAGAAAGTATAAAGAAGGAAGAAGAAAGAAGGAAGAAGAAGAAGAAGAAGAGAAGAAGAAGAGGAAAGAAAAGAGGAGGATGAAGAGACGGAGGATAAGATGGTGAAGGAGAAGGAGAAGAAGAAGGAGAAGAGGAAGGTGAAGGAGATGGTGAAGAGGAAAGATAAGGAGAAGTAGAAGAAGAAGAAAAAGAAGAAGAAGAAATAGAAGAAGAAGAAAAGGAGGAAGAAGAAATAGAAGAAGAAGATGATGATGATGATGATGAAAAAGAAGAAATAGAGGAAGAAGATGAAGAGGAAGAAGAAGAAGAAGAAGGCGAAGAAGAACAACAAGAAAGAAGAAGTAAAAGAAGAAGAAGAAGCAGAAGAAGAAGAAGAGGAGGAAGAAGAAGAAGATGATGATGAAGACAAAGAAGAAGAAGAAGAAGAAGAAGAAGAGGAAGACGAAGAGAAATAATAAAGAAGAAGGAAGAAGGAAGAATGAAGATGGAAGAAGGGAGGAGGAAGGAAGGAGGAAGGAGGAAAGTGGAAGAAAGAAGAAAGAAGAAAGTAGAAAGAAGGAAGAAGAAAGTAGAAAGAAGAAGAAATGAAGGAAGAAGAAGAATAAGAAGAAGAAGAAGAAGAAGTAGAAGCAAAAGGAGAAGGAAGGTGAGGAGGAGAAGGAGGAGAAGGTAAAGGAGAAGGAGAAAGAATAGGAGAAGTGGACGGTGAAGGAGATGGGGAAGGAGAAAGAGATAGAGAATGAGGCGTAAAAGACAGAGAAGGAGAAGTAAAGAGAAGGAGAATTAGAATGACAAGGAGAAGGAAAAAGAGAAGAAGAAAGAAAAGGAGAAGAAGAAGAAATAGAAGAAGACAAAGAAGAAGAAGAAAAAGAAGAAGAGGAATAAGAGGAAGAAGAAGAGGAAGAAGAAGAATAAGAAAAGAAGAAGAAGAAGAAGAAGAAGTGGAGTAAGAAGAAGAGGAAGAAGTAGTAGAAGAAAAAGAAGAAGATGAAGAAGAAGAAGAAAAAGAAGAAGAAGAAGAAGTAGAAGAAGAAGAAGAAGAAGAGTACAAAGAAGAAGAAGAGGAAGAAGAACAAGAAGAGGAAAATAAAAAAGAAGATAAAGAGGTAGAGGAAGAAGAAGAAGAAGAAAATGGGAAGAAGAAGAAGAAGAGGAAGAAGAAGAAGAAGATGATGAAGAGATGGAATAGGGATTAGGGGTTAGGGATTAAGGATTATGGATTAAGGAGGGAGTGATTTGGGATTAAGGAATACATATTACAGATTAGGGAGGTAGGGATTAGAGATTAGAGAGGTATTATGGATTAGCAATAAGGGTTCAGGGAGGGATGGATTAGGTATTTTTCATTAGGGATTATGGATTACTAATTAAGGATAAGGGTTTAGAAATTAAAGATTATGGATTAATGAGTATTCATTAGGGAATAAGTAATAAGAATTACGGATTAAGTATTAAGGATTAGGGGCTAAAGATTAGAGATGAAGGGATTAATGATTAGGGATTATGGATTAAGCACTAAGGGATTATTTATTAAAGATTAGGGATTATAGATTTAAAAATAAGAATTAGAGATTAGAGATTAGTGATTATAGATTTGAGATTCAGGATTAAGTATTGGGGATTACAGATCAGGATTAAGATTTGGGATTAGAGATTAGGGATTAAGAATTATATATTAACGATTAAGGATTAAGGATTAATAATTAGGTATTATAGATTAGGATTTAGAGATTTGAGGTTAAACATTATAGATTATAGATTAGGAACTAAGGATTAGGGATTAGAGATTAAGAAAAAGAGATTAGGGATTAATGATTAAGGATTAGGAATTAAGGATGGATTAAGGATTAAGGATTAAGGATTAGGAATTAGGGATTAGGGAACATGGAGAAGAAAGAAGGAAGAAGAAGAAAGAAAGAAGAATGAAGAAGAAAGAAGGAAGAAGTTAAAAGGAAGAAGAAGAAGAGGAGAAAGAAGAATTAAGAAAAAGAAGAAGAACAAGAAGAGGAAGAAGAAATGGAAGAATAAAGAAGAAAGAAGAAAGAAGGATAAAGAAAGAAGAAGAAAGAAAGAATAAGGAAGAAGGACGATTAAAGGAAAAAAGAGGAAGAAAGAAGGAAGAAGAAAGAAGAAAGAAGAAACAAGAAAGAAGATGAAGAGAAGAAGAAGAAGTAGAAGAACAAAAAGCCATAGGATATAGAGAAGGAGGAGGAGGAGAAGCAGAAGGTGAACTTGAAGGAGATGGAGAAGGTGATGGAGAATTAGAAAGAGAAGGAGAAGGAGAAAGACAAGGAGAACAAGAAGGAGAAGATGAAGGTGTAAAAGAAGAAGAAGAAGAAGAAAAAGAAGAAGAAATAGAAGTAGTAATAATACTAGAAGAAGAAGAAGAAGAAGAAGAAGAAGAAGAAGAAGAAGAAGATGAAGAAGTGGAATAAGAAGAGGAAGAAGAAGAATAAAAAAAAGTAGAAGAAATAGAAAAAGAAGAAGAGAAAAAGAAAGAAGAAGAAGAGGAAGAAGAAGAAGTAGTAGAAGAAGAAGAAGAAGATGTAGAAGGAGAAGAACAACAAGAAGAACAAGAACAAGAAGAAAAAGAAGAAGAAGAAGAAGAAGAAGAGGAAGAAGAAGAGGAAATGGGAAGAAGAAGAAGAAGAAGAATAAGAAGAAGAAGAAGTGGAAGATGAGGAAGAAGAGGAACAAGTATTAAAAATTATGGATTATAGATTATGGATTATGGATTAGAGATTAGGGATTTGAGATTATGGATTAAGGATTAGAGATTGGGCATTATGGATTAAAGTTTAAGGATTAGAGATTAAGGATTAGTGATTAGGGATTAAAGATTAAAGATTATAGATAAAGTATGGATTAGATATTAGAGATCAGGGATTAAGAAACAAAGCTTAGTGATTAGTGACTAGAGATTATAAATTTATGGATAAGAGATAAGGGAGAGAGGGATTTAGTTGTAGGGATTAAGGAATATGGATTCAGAATTATGAAGAAGAAGGAGAAGAAGAAGAAGAGGAGAAAGAAGAGGAAAAAGAAGAACAAGGAGGACAAGAAGAAGATGATGATGATGATGAACAACAAGAAGAAGAGGAGGAGGAGGAGGAAGAAGAAGAAGAAGAAGATAAAGAAGTAGAGGAAGATTAAAAAGAAGAAGAAAATAAGGATGTAGAGGAAGAAGAAGAAGAAGGAGAAGAAGAAGAATAAGGAGAAAAGAAGAAGAGGAGGGAGAAGAAGAAGATCAAGAAAAACAAGAGGAAGAAGAATGAGAAGGAGAATAGTAAGAAAAGGAAGACAAAGAAGAAGATGAATAAGAAGTAGAACAAGAACAAGAAGGAGAAGAGGAAGAAGAAGAGATGTAGAAGAAGAAGTAGTAGTAGATGAAGAAGAGGAAGAGGAAGAAGAAAAAAGAAGTAAAAGAAGAAGAAGAAAAGGAAGAGAAGGAAGAAGGAAAAAAAGAAGAGGAAGACGTGAAGGAAGAGGAAGAAGAAGAAGATGAAGATAAGGTAGAAGAAGAAGAAGAGGAAGAAGAAGAAGGAGAAGAAGAAGAAGAGGAAGAAGAAGAGGAAGAGGAAAAAGAAATAAATTAGGGATCAGTGGTTAGAGATTAGGAATTAGGGATTATGGATGAGTGATTAGGAATTATGGAATGAAGGATTAAGGATTAGGCATCAGGGAATATGGAATAAAGATTAATAAGGAGGGATTAGAGATTAAGAATTAAGGAATAAGTTTTTGAGATTAGGGATTAGGAGTTCAGGATTAAAGAGAGGGAGATTAGGGATTAGACATTATGGAATATGGATTACATATTAAGGAGGAAGGTATTGAGGTTTAGGTATTAGGGATTACAGATTAGCTATTCGAGAGAAAAGGATTAGATATTAAGCATTATAGATTAGGGATTAAGGATTAAAGATTACAGATTATAGTTTTGCAATTAGGGATTAGGATTTAAGGATTAAGGATTATGGATTAAGGAGTAAGGATTAGGGAATAAAGATTAAGAAGAAGGGGAGGAAGAAGAAGTGGAAGAAGGAAGAAGTACAAGAACAGGAAAAAGAAAAGGATTAGGGGTTAAGAATTAGGGATTAAAGATTAAGAATTGAGGGATATTATATTAGGTATTAGGGATTAAGGATTAGGAATTAGGGATTATGGATTAGAGATAAGAAATTAGGGATTAGGGAGTAGGGATTAAGGTTTAGGAATTAAGGATTATGAATTAAGGAGTAAGGATTAAGGAATAAGTAATAAGGATAAAGGGTTAATGATTAGGGATTAAAGATTATAGTTAAGGATTAGGGACAAAGGGATCAATGATTAGGGATTAGAAATTAAGGATTAAGGGATTAATTTTTAAGGATTGGAGATTACTATTTTAGAATTTGGGATTATAGATTAAGAAATAGGGATTAGGGATTAAGTATTATAGATTAGTGATTGTGGATTAAGGATTCAAGATTATGGATTAGAGATTAGTGATTGGGGATTAGAGATTAAGTGATTAGGATAAAGATTATTGTTTAGAGATAAGAGATTAAGTTTTAAAGGTTAGGGATTATAGATTAAGGATAAGGGATTAGATATTATGGATTAGGGAATGTGGAATTTAGATTATGGATTATAGATTAGAGATTAGGTATTAGGGATTAGGGTTTAAGGATTAGGGATTAGGTATTAGAAATTAGGTATTTAGGATTTTTGATTATAGAATAAGGATTAAGAATTAGGTATCAGAGATTAGGGTTTTTGGTTTAGAGACTAAGGATTAGAGATTAGGGATTAAGGTTTTGCCATTGTGGATTAACAATGGATTAGGAATTAGGGATTAGGAATTAGGGTTTAAGGATTAGGTAATAGGGATTAGGGATTAGTGATTATAAAAGCATGGGTTAGAGATTATAAATTGAGGAATAAGAGATTAAGGAGGGAGGGATTAAGGAGTAGGGATTAGTGAATAAGGGTTAAAGATTATGAGTAAGAAGGAGAAAAACAAGAAGACGAGGCATAAGAAGAAGAAGAAGAACAAGGAGGAGGAGAAGAAGAAGAGAAAGAAAAACAACAATAACAAGAAGAAGAGGAAGAAGAAGAAGAAGGAGAAGAAAATAAGAAAGCAGATGAAGAACAAGAAGGAAAAAAAGAAGTGGAGGGAGAAGAAGAAGAGGAAGAAAAAGAAGAAGAAGATGAAGAAGAAGAATGAGATGGAGAAGAGTGAGAAGAGCAAGAAGAAGAACAAGAAGAAGAAAAAGAAGAAGAAGAGGAGGAGTAAGAAGAAGAAGAAGAAGAAGAAGAGGAAGAATGAGAAAGAGAAGAGTAAGAGGAGAAAGAAAAAGAAGAAGGTGAAGAAGTTGAAGAAGAACCAGAAGAAGAAGAAGAAGAAGAAGAAGAAGAAGAAGAGGAAAATGATGAGGAGAAAGAACAACAAGAAGAAGAAGAAGAGGAAGAAAAATACGATGAAGAAGTGGAAGATAAAAAATAAAAAGAAGAAGAAGAAGAAGAGAGGAAGAAAAAGATGAAGAAGAAGAAGAAGAAGAGGAAGAAGAAGAAGAAATAAAGGAAGAAGGAAAGGAGGAGAAGAATAAGGAGGATTAGGAGGAGAAGAAGAAGAAGAAGAAGAAGAAGAAGAAGGAGAAGAAAAGGAAGAAGAAGAAGAAGAGGAAGAAGAAGAAGAAGAAGAAGAAAAGAAGAAGAAGGAGAAAAAGAAGAAGAAATAAAGGAAGAATAGGAAGAAGAAGAACAAGAAAAGAAGAAGGAGAAAAAGAAGAAGGGGAAAATGAAGAAGAGAAAGAAGAAGATGAGTAAGAAGAAGAAGAAGAGGAAGAAGAAGAAGAAGAAGAAGAGGAGGAAGAAGAAGAAGAAGAAGAAGAAGACGAAGAAGAGACAGATTTAGGTTTAATGATTTGGGATTAAAGATTAAAGATTAGTGATTAGGGGTTTGAGATTTAGGATTAGAGATTAGAGACTAAAAATTAAGGTTATAGATTAAGCATTTATAATTAGGATTATGTACAGTGGATTAGGGATTAAAAAGGGAGAGATTAAGAATTTAGAAACACAAATTATGGATTAGGGAGGGAGGGATTGGGAATTAAAGATTAGGTATTAAGGATTAAGGTTTAGGGAGGGAGGGATTCGATATTAGGCATTAGTGATTAGAGATTAAGGAGTTGGGACTTTGGATTAGTAATTAAGGATTAGGGTGTAGGGATTAAGGATTACAAATAAAGAAGTAGGGATTAGAAAATAAGTAATAGGGATGAGGGATTAAAGATTATGGATCAGGGGATTAGGAATAAAGGGATAAATTATTAGGAAATATAGATTAAGGATTAAGGAATTAATTAGTAAAGATTAAGGATTTAGGATTATGGATTAAGAAAAAGAAATGAGGGATTAAGGTTTAGGGATTAGGGATTTCAAAAGTAGGATTAAGTATTAGAGATTAGGGATTAGAGATTAAGAGATTATGATTGGGATTAAGGATGAAGAATTATGGAGAAGTACAAGGACAAGCGGTAGAAGAAGGAGAAGGTGAAGGAGAAAGACAAGGAGAAGGGGAAAGCGAAGAAAAAAGAAAAGTAGAAGAAGAAGATGATGATGATGATGAAGGAGAAGAAGAAGAAATAAAAGAAGAAGAAGAAGGAGAAGAAGAAGAAGAAGAAAAGAAGAAGAGTAAGAATAACACAAAAGAAGATGAAGGAGAAAAAGAAGAAGAATAAGAAGGGGAAAAATAAGAAGATAAAAAACAAGAAGTAGAAGAAGAAAAAAAGGAAGAAGAGAAAGATGATGAAGAAGAAGAAGAAGAGGAAGAAGAAGAACAAGAAGAAGATAAGGAAGAAGTGGAAGAAGAAGATGATGAGGAAGAAGAAAAGAAGAAGAGAAGTAAGGAGAAGAAGAAGAGGAAGTAGAAGAAGAAGGGGAAGAAGAGATGGATTAGGGATTAGGGATTACTATTATGGATTAGAGATAAGATGTTAAGGATTAAGGATTAGGGATTATGGATTAGCCATTAAGGATTAAGGTTTAAGGGTTATTGATAAAGGATTAAGTAGTAGGGATTAATGAATAAATAATAGGGATGAGTAATTAAAGATTAGAGGTAAGGGATTAAAGATTAAGGGATTAATTATTAAGGACTAGGTATGAAGGATTAAGGATTAAGGGATTAATTACTGAGGATTATGGATTAGGTATTAAGGACTAAGAAATTGAGATTAGGAATTAAAAATTAGAGATTAGTTATCAGGGATTTAGGATTCAAGATTAGGGATTAGAGATTAGGAATTAGGGACTAAAGATTAAGAGATTATAATTAGGATTAATTGTTATAGCTTAGGGAATAATGATTAGGTGTTAGATATTAAGGATTAGAGATTATGGATTATAGATCAAGGATTAAGGGTTATGGATTAGGTATTATGGATTAAGGGTTAGGGATTAAGGGTTAGGGATTAAGGATTAGAAATTATGAATTAAGGGTTGATTAGGGATTAGGGAGGGATGGATTAAGCACTATAGATTAAGGATTAGGGATTAGAGATTAGATAGGGAAGAATTAAGGAGTAGGGACTAAGGAATAAGGATTAAGGATTACGAAGGAGAACGAGAAGGAGAAGAATGTGTAGAAGCAAATGAAGAAGAAGAACAAGGAGAAGAAAAAGTAGAAGCAATAAGAGAAAGAGAAGGAGGGCAAGAAGAAGGAGAATGGGAAGAAGATGGAGAAGGAGAACGAAAATGAGAAGCAGATGGAGAAGTAGATGGAGAAGAAGAAGGAGAAGGAGAAGGATAATGATAAAGAGAAGGAGAAGGAGAAGGGGGATGAGAAGAAGAAGAATAAGAATTAGAATAAGAAGAAGAAAATCAAAAAGAAAAAGAGGAGGAAAAAGAAGAAGAAATAAAAGAAGAAGAAGAAGAAGTAGAAGAAGAAGAAAAAGGGGATAAGAAAAGGAAGACAAATAACAAGAAAAGAAGAAGGAGAAAAAGAAGAAGAAGAAAGTGATAAAGAAGAAGAGGAATGAGAAGAAGAAGAAGAAGAAGAAGAAGAAGAAGTAGAAGAAAAGAAGAGGAAGAGGAAGAAGGTGAAGAATAAGAAGAAAAAGAAGAGAAAGAGGAAGAAGAAAAAGAAGAAGAAGAAGAAGTAGAAGAAGAAGAATAATAAATAGAGGAAGAAAAAGAAGAGGCAAAAGAAGAGGAAGAAGAAGAACATGAACAAGAAGAAGAACAAGAAAAAGAATAAGAAGAAGAGAAAGAAGAGGGAAAAGAGCAAGAGGAAGAAGAAGAGATGTAGAAGAAGAAGAAGCTGTAGATGAAGAAGAGGAATTAGAACAAAAAAAAAAGAAGAAATGAAAAAAGAAGAGAAGGAAAGCAAGAGAAAGAAGAAAGAGAAGAAGAAGAGGAAGGCAAGAAAGAAGTTGAAGAAGAAGAAGATGAAGATAAGGAAGAAGAAGAAGAAGAAGAGAAAGAAGAAGAAGAACAAGAGGAGGAGGAAGAAGAAGAAGTGAAAGAAGGAGAGGAAAAAAAGATAGATTAGAGATCAGGGGTTAGGGATTAAGAATTAGGGATTAGGGATCAGGAATTATGAAATGAAGGATTAGGGACTGTGCATCAGGGAATATGGTTTAAAGATTAATAAGGAAGAGATTATGGATTTATGAGTAAAATATTAGGGATTAAGGTTTACGAATTAGTAGTTAGGGATTAAGGATGAGGGATTAAGGAGAGAGTGATTAAGGATAAGGGAGCAGCGATTATGGATTACGTATTAATGCAGGAGGGATTGGAGATTCGAGATTAGATGTTAGGGATTACGAATTAATGATTTGGGGGGAGATTAGGTATAAGGCATCATAGATTAGGGATTAGTGATTAACGATTTAACATTAAAGATTATGGATTAGTAATTATGGATTAAGGTTTAGAGAGTAAGGATTATGGATTAGGGAGTAGGGATTATGGATTAGAGATTAGGAAGAAGGGAAGCAAGAAAAAGTGGAAGAAGGAAGAAGGAAGAAGGAAGAAGTAGAAGAAGAGGAAGAAGAAAAGTATTAGTGGTTAAGAATTAGGGTTTAAGGATCAAGAATAAAAGGATATGATATTAGGTGTTAAGGGATTAAGGATTAAGAATTAGGGATTATAGATTAGGGATTAAAAATTAGTGATTAGGGATTATCAATACCAGATTAGGGATTAAGGTTTAGGGATTAAAGATTAAGAATTAGGTAAGAGGGATTAAGGAATAAGTAATTGGGATATGGGATTAATGATTAGGGATTAGGGATTAGCATTAAGGATTAGGGATGAAGGGATAAATGATTAGGGATTAAGGATTATGGATTAATGAATTAATTTTTAAGGATTGGAGATTAGGGTTTTGGGACTTAGGATTACAGATTAAAGAATAGGGATTAAGGATTAAAGATTAAGTGATTAGGATTAAGATTATGGATTAGGGATAAGGGATTAAGCTTTAAGGATATGAATTAAGGATTATGGATAAGGGATTAGAGATTGTGGATTAGGGAACATGGAATATAGATTATGGATAAGAGATTAGAGATTAGAGATCACGATTAGGGTTTATTGATTAGGGATTAAGGATTAGAAATTAGGGATATAGAATAATAAATTATAAAATATGGATTATGGCTTAGGTATTAGAGATTCAGGTTTATGGTTTAGTGATAAAGGATTAGAGATTAGGGATTAAGGAATATTGATTAAGGATGGATTAAGAAATAGGGATTAAGGTTTAAGGATAAGGTAATAGGGTTTCAGGATTAGTGATTTAGGAGATGTTGATTAGAGATTACAAATTTAGGAATTAGATATTAGGGAGTGAGGGATTAATGAGTAGGGATTAGGGAATAAAAATTAAAGATTACGTAGAAGAAGGAAAAAAAAGAAAGGGAGGAAGAAAAAGAAGAAGAAGAAGAATGCGGTCAAGAAGAAGAAAAAGAAGAAGAAGAAGAAGTAGAAGAGGAAGATGAAGAAGAAGAGGAAGGAGAAGAAGAAGAAGAAAATAAGGAAGAAGAAGAAGAAGAAAAGAAAAAGAAGAAGAAGAGTAAGGAGAAAAAGAAGAGTAGGAAGAAGAAGAAGAATAATGAAATGGAGAAGACTGAGAAGAGTAAGGAGAAGAAGAAGAAGAAGAAGAAAAGATGAAGAAGAGGATGTGGAGGAACAAGAAGAAGAAGAAGAAGAAGAAGAAGAAGAAGAAGAAGAAAAATGAGAAGGAGAAGAGTAAGTGGAGGAAGAAGAAGAAGAAGGTGAAGAAGTTGAAGAAGAAGCAGAAGAAGAAGAAGAAGAAGAAGAAGAAGAAGAAGAAGAAGAAGAAGAAGAAGAAGAAGAGGAATATGACAATGAAAAAGAAGAAGAAGAAGAGGAAAAGAAGAAGAAGAAGAAGAGAGGGAGAAAAAGATGAAGAAAAAGAAGGAGAAGAAGAAGAGGAAAAGATAAGGAAGAAGAAGCAGAAGAGGAAGAAGAAGTAGCAGAAGAAGAAGAAGAAGAAGTAGCAGAAGAAGAAGAAGAAGTAGAAGAAGACAAAGAAGAATAAGAAGAGGAATAAGAAGAAGAAGAAGAAAAGAAAGAAGGAGAAGAGGAAGAAGAAGAAGAAGAAGAGGAAGATGATGAAGAAGAAGAAGAGGAAGAAGAGGAGGAAGAAGTAAAAGAATAAGAAGAAGAGAAGGATGAGTAGGAAGAAGAAGAAATAGAAGAAGAAGATGAGAAAGAAGAAGATAAGAAAGATGAAGAAGAAGAAGAGGAAGAAGAAGAGAAAGAAGATGAAGAAGGGGAAGAAAAGATGTATATAGGATTAGGGGTTAGGGAATAGGTGTTAGGGATTAAAGATTAGGGATTAAGGATTAGTGATTAGAGATTATGGATTAGTAATTAAGGAGTAAGATTTAGAGATTAAGGATAAGGGATTAAAGAGTAAGGATTAAAGAATAAGTAATAAGGATTAGGGATTATTAGTTATTAATGATTCGGGATTACAAATTAGGTAATTATGATCAGGAATTAAGGATGAGAGATTAGTGATTAAGTATTTGAGATTCAGGAATAGGAATTTGGATTAAGGATTAGGGACAAGAGATTAAGAAATTATAATTACGATTAAGGATTAATAATTATAGATTAAGGATTAAGGAGTAGAGATTAGGATTAGGGATTAAGGATTAAGGATTTGGGATTAAGTATTAAGGATTAAGGATTAGAGATTTAGGTATTAAGGTTTAAAAGTTATGGATTAAGGAGGTTTAACAATCAGGGTTTCGGTATTAGGGTTTAGGGATTAACGATTATGAAGAAGAAGAAGAAGAAGTTCAAGAAGTACAAGAAGAAGCAGAAGAAGAAGAAGATGAGGAAAAGATGATGAAGAAGAAGAAGAAGGAGAAGGAGAAGGAGAAGAAGGAGAAGAAGAAGAAGAAGAAGAAGAAGAAGAAGTTGAAGAAGAAGGAGAAGATGAAGAAAAAGAAGAAGAAGAAGAAGAAGAAGAAGAAGAAGTAGAAGAACATGAAATAGAAGAGGAAGAAGAGTAGGAAGAAGAAGAAGAAAATGAAGATGAAGAAGAAGAGGAACAAGAAGAATAAGAATAAGAAGAAGAAAAAGACAAAGAAGAAGAAGAAAAAGGAGAAAAGGATGAAGGAGAAGAAGTAGTAGTAGTAGAAGAAGAAGATGAAGGAGGAGAAGAAGAAGAAGAAGAAGACAAAAAAGAAGTAGAAAAAAACCAAAAGGGGAAGAGGAGGAGGAAGAAGAAGAAGAAGAAGAGAACAAAAAAAAAAGAAAAGAAGCAGAGGAAGATGAGGAAGAAGAGGGAGAAGAAGAAGAAGGGAAAGAAGAAAAGGAAGAAGAAGAAGGAGAAGGAGGACTTGGAGAAGGCAATGAAGGACACTGGGAACGAGAACGAGAGGGAGGAGGAAAACGATAAAGCGAAGGAGATAGAGAAGTAGAAGGAGAATAAGAAAGAGAAGGAGATGGAGAAGGAAAAGAAGGAGGAGGAGGAGGAGGAGAAGAAGAAGAAGAAGAAGAAAAAGAAGAAGAATAAGAAATAAAAGAAGAGAAAGAAGAAGAAGCAGAAGAAGAAGAAAAAGAAGTAGTAGAAGAAAAAGGAGAAAAAGAAGCTGAAGAAAGGGACCAAGAAGAAGAGGAAGGTGAAGAAGAAGAAGAAGACAAAGAAGAAAATGGAGAAGAAGTAGAAAAAGAAGAAGAAGAAAGGAAGAAGAAAAAGAAGTAGAAGAAGTAGAAGAAGATGAGGAAGAAGAAGAAGAAGAGGAAGAAGAAGAATAATAATAAAAGGATAGGAGGAAGATGTGGAAGAAGAGGAAAGAGAAGAAGTAGAAGATGAAGAAGAAGAGAAGAAGAAGAGAAAGAAGAAGAAGAAGATGAAGAGGAAGAAGAGATGGATTAGGGATTAACAATTAGGGGTTAGGGGTTTGGGAGAAGAAGAACAAGAAGAAGAATAAGAAGAAGAAGAAGAAGAAGAAGAAGAAGTTAAAGAAGAAGTAGAAGAAGAAGAAGAAAAAGAGGGAGAAGAAGAAGCAGTAGAAGAAAAAAAAGAAGTTGAAGAAGAATAAGTAGAGGAATAAGAAGAAGAAGAAGAATGAGAGCAACAGGAAGAAGAAGGAAAAGAAGAAGAAGAGGAAGAAGATGAAGATGTACAAGAAGAAGAATAGGAAGAGGAGAAAGAGGGAAAAGAAAAAGAAGATGAAGATTGGAAAGAAGAAGAAGAAGATGAGGAAGAAGAATATGAATAATGAAAAAAGAAGGGGAAGAAAGATGGATTAGTGATTAGGAATTAGGGGTTAGGGATTAGGTGTTAGAGAAGGATTAAGGATTAGGGATTACAGATTAGTAATTAAGGATTAGGGTATGTAGATTCAGGATAAGGGATTAAAGAGTAAAGATTAAGGAATAAGTAATAGGGATTAGGGACTAAAGATTAAAGAATAGGGATTAAGAGATTAATGATTAGAGATTATGAATTAGGGATTATGGATTAAGGGATTAGTTACTAAGGATTGTAGGTTAGGCATTAAGGATTAAGAATTAAAAATTAGGTAATTGAGATTAGGGATTAAGGATTAGAGATTAGTGATAAGGGAATTTGGATTTAGGATTAGGAATTAGAGATAAGGATTAGGGACAAGAGATTAAGTGATTATAATTAACATTAAAGAATAGAGATTATAGATTAAGGATTAAGGATTTAGGATTAGAGAGTAAGGATTATGGATTAAGCATTAGGGATTAGATTATAGATTAAGGATTAAAGATTAAGTATTATGGATTAGTGTTTATGGATTAAAGATTATGGATTTGAGATTAGAGATTAAGGTTTAGAAATTATGGATTAAGGATGGATTAATGATTAGAGTTTGAGGATTAGCGATTATCGATTAGAAAGGGATCGATTATGGGTTATAGATCAGGGATTAGGGAACAAGGATTAAGTATTATTAAGAAGAATGGGAAGAAGAAGAAGATGATGAAGAAGAAGAAGAAGGCGAAGAAGATGAAGAAGAAAAAGAAAAAGAAGAAGAAGAAGATGAATAAGGAGAAGAAATAGAAGAAAAAAAAGAAGAAGGAGAAGAAGAAGAGGAAAAATAACAATAAGAATCGGAATATGAACAGGAAGATGAACGAGAGGAAGAAGAAGAAGAAGAAGAAGAATAAGAGGAACAAGAAGACTAAGAATAGGAATAAGAATAAGAAGAAGAAGAAAGATGAATGAGAAGAACAAGAAGAAAAATAAGAAGAAAAAGAGGTTAAAGAAGAAAAAAAGTAGAAGAAGAAGCAGAAGAGGAGGAAGAATAAGTAGTAGAAGGAGAACGACAAAAAGGTGAAGAGAAGAAGTAGAAGAAGAAGATGAAGAAGAAGGAGAAGAAGATGAAGAAGCAGAAAAAGGAAAGGAAATAGAAGAAGGAGAATGCGAAGGAGGACATGGAGAAGGTGGAGAAGGAGAAGGAGAATAAGAACAAGAAGGAGAAGGAGAAGGATAAGGAGAAGTAGAGAGAGAAGTAGAAACGAAAGGAGAAGGAGGTGGGGAACCAGAATAAGATGGAGAGGGAGAAGGAGAAGGAGAAGAAGAAGAAGGAGGAGAAGAAGAAGTAGAAGAAGATGATGATAAAAAAGAAGAAGAAGAAGAAGAAGAAGAATCAGTAGAAGAAGAAATAGAAGAAGAAGAAGAAGAAGAAGAATAAGAAGAAGAAGAACAAGAAGAAGAAATAGAAGTAGAAGAAGAAGAAGAAGAAGAAGAAGAAGAAGAAGAAAAAGAAGGAGAGGAAGAAGAAGAATAAGAAAAGAAGAAAAAGGAGAAAAAGAAGTAGAAGAAATGGATGAAAAAGAAGAGGAAGAAGAAGAAGAGGAGGAAGAAGGAGAAGAAGAAAATGAAGAAGTAGAAGAAAAGAAGAGGAAGAAGAGGAAATGAAGAAGAAGAAGAAGAAGAAGAAGAGAAAGAAGAAGGAGAAGAAGTAGAGGAAGAGGAAAAAAAGAAGAAGTGGAAGATGAGGTCGAAGAGGAAGAAGAAGAAGAAGAACTAGAAGAGGAAGACGAAGAAGAGCAAGTGGAAGAAAAGAAAAACATGAATAGCAAGTAGAGATGCATTAAATAATAGCGATTTGTGGCTGGAGATTAGTGAGAAGATGAAGAAGAATAATAAAAATATGAAGACGAAGTTTAAGAAGAAGAAGAAGTAAAAGAAGAAAAGGAAGAAGAAGAAGAAGAAGAAAAGAGAGAAGAAGAAGAAGGAGAAGAAGAAGAAGAAGAAGAAAAAGAAGAAGAAGAGGAAGAGGAAGAAAAAGAAGAACAAGATGATGATGTTGAAGAAGAAGAAGAAGTAGCAGAAGAAGAAATAGAAGAAGATGAAGAAGGAGAAGAGGAAAAAGAAGAAGAAAAGGAACAAAAAGAAGTGGAAAAAGAAGAAGAAGAAGTAGAAGAAGAAGAAGAAAAAGAAGGCAAAGAAAAAGAAGAAGAAGTAGAAGATGGAGAAGAAGAAGAAGAAAAAGAAGAAGAAAAGAGGAAGAAGAAGAAAAAGAAGAAGAAGAGGAAGAAGAAGAAGAATAAGAAGAAGAAGAATAGGAAGAAAAGGAAGAAAAGCAAGAAGAAGGAGAAGAAGAGGAGGAAGAAGAAAAAGAATAAGAAGTATAGGAATAAGAATAAGAATAAGATTAAGAAGAAGAAGAAGAAGAAGATGATGAAGGGGAAGAAGAAGAAGAAGAACAATTCATTTAAAAAGAAGAAGAAGAGGAATAAGAAGAAGAAGAAGAAGAAGAAGAAGGGAAGGAGAAGAAGTAGAAGAAGGAGAGCAGCAACAAGAAGAAGTTGAAGAAAAAGAAGTGGAAGGAGAAGAAAAGAAGAGGGAAGAGAACAATAGAAGGAAGAAGAAGTAGTAGTCGTAGAAGAAGAAGAAGAAGAAGAGGAAGAAGAAGAACAAGGAGAAGTAGAAGAGGAAGAAAATGTGGAAGAAGAAAAAGAATAAGAAGAGGAAGAAGAAGGCGTAGAAGAAGAAGATGAGGAAGACGAAGAAGAAGAAGAAGAAAAAGAAGAAGAAATAGAGGAAGAAGGAAAAGAAGATGAAGTAGAAGAAGTTGATCAAGAAGAGGAAGAAGAAGAAGAAGAAGAAGAAGAGGTAAAAGAAGAACAACAAGAAGAAGAAGAAGAATAGAAAGAAGAAGAAGATGACAAAGAAGCAGAGGAAGAAGAAGAAGAAGATGATTAGGAAGAAGAAGAGGAAGACGAAGAGGAGGAAGTAGGAGAAGAAGAAAAAGTAGAAGAAGAGAATGAAGGACAAGATAAAAAAAAGAAGCTGTATAGTAGAAGAAGAAGAAGAAGAAGAAGAAGAAAAAGAAGAGGGAGAAGAAGAAATAGAAGAACAAGATTAAAATGAAGAAGAAGAGGAAGAAGATTAAAAAGATGAGGAAGAGGGAGAATAAGAATAAGAAGAAGAAGAATAGGTTGAAGAAGAAGAGGAAGAAGATGAAGGAGAAGAAGAAGATGAGTCAAAGAAGAGGAAGGAGAAGAGGAAGAAGAAGAAGAAGAGGAAGAACAAAAGGAAGAGCATGAAGAAGAAGACGAAGAAGAAAAAGAAGAAAATAAAGAGAAAGAAGAAAAAGAAGAAGAAGAAGAATAAAAAGAAGAATAAGAAGAAGAAGTAGAAGAAGAAGAAGAAGAAGAAGAACAATTAAAAGAAGAGAAAGAAGAAAATGAAGAAGAAGAAGAAGAAGTTGAAGAAGAAGAACAGGAAGATGAAGAATAAGAAAGAAAAGTAGAAGAAGAAGGAGAAGAAGAATAAGAAGAGAAATAGGAGGAGGAAGAAGAAGATGAAGAAGTAGATGTAGAAGAAGAAGAAGAAGAAGAAGAAGAGGAAGAAGAAGAAGAAAAGGAAGAAGAAGAAGAAGAAGAAGCAAAAGAAGAAGTAGTAGAATAAGAGGTAGAAGGAGAAGAGGAAAAAGAAGTAGTAGAAGAAGAAGAAGAGCAGGAGGAGGAAGAAGTAGTAGTAGTAGAAGAAGAAGAATAAGAGGAATAAGTAGAAAGAGAAGAAAAGGAACAAGAAAAAGATGAAGAAGAACAAGAACAAGAACAAGAAGAAGAAGAGGAAGAAGAAAATGAAGAAGATAAGGAAGAAGGAGAAGAAGAAGTGGAAGATGAAGAAGAAGAAGAAGTTGTATAAGAAGAGGAATAAGAGGAAAAAGTAGAAGAAGTGGAAGAAGAAGAAATGGTAGAAAAACAAGAAAAAATATAAGAATAAGAAGAAAAAGAGGAAGAAGAGGAAGAAAACGAACAAGAAATGAAGAAGATGGAGAAAAAGGAGAAAGGGAAGAAGAAGAAGAGTACGAAGAAGTAGAAGAAGAAGGAAAAGAAGAAGAAGAAGAAGAGGAAGCAGAAAATGAAAAAAAGAAGCAGTAGAAGATGAAATAGAAGAGACAGAATTAGGATTAGTGATTAAGGATTATGGATTAGAGATTAATGATTAAGGATTCATGATTCAAGATTAGAGATTAGAGATTAGGGATTAAGATTACAGATTAAGAAATTATAATTAGAATTATGGATTTGGGATTAGGGACTAAAAAGAGAGGGATTAGGAATTTGGGAATACATATTATGGATTAGGAAGAAAGGGATTGGAGATTAGAGATTAAGTATTAGGGATTAGGGATTAAGGACTAGAGAGAGGGATTCGATATTAGGCATTAAGGATTTGAGATTACAGAGTTGGGATTATGGATTAGTAATTAGATATTAGAGTTTGGGGATTAAGGATTACAAATTAATAAATTGAGATTAGAGAATAAGTGATACAAATGAGGGATTAAGGATTATGGATTAAGGATTAAGGATTAAGCATTAGGGATGAAGGGTTAATGATTAGGGATTATGGATTAAGGATTAAGGGATTATGGATTAAGGATTAAGGGATTAATTATTAAAGATTAAGTATCTAGGATTAGGGATTATGGATTAGGAAAAAGGAATTAAGAATTAAGGGTTAGGGATTAAGGATTAGAGATTAAGGATCTGAAAAGTTGGATTAGGTATTTGAGATTAGTGATTAGAGATTAAGGGATTACGATTGGGATTTAGGATTAAGGATTATGGAGAAGTAGAAGGAGAAGCAGTAGAAGAAGGGGAAGGAGAAGGAGAAAGGTAAAGAGAAGGAGAAAGAGAAGAAGAAAGAGAAGGAGAAGAAGAAGAAGAAGAAGAAGAAGAGGAAGAAGAACATGAAGGAGAAGAAGAAATAAAAAAAGAAGAAGAAGGAGAAGAAGAAGAGGAAAAGAAGAAGAGAAAGAAGAAGAGGAAGAAGATGAACAACAAAAGAAGAAGAAGGAGAAAAAGAAGAAGAAGAAGAAGGAAAAGAACAAGAAGAGAAAGAAGAAGAAAAAGAAGAAGATGATGATGAAGAAGAGGAAGAAGAGAAAGATGAAAAAGAAGAAGTAGAAGAATAGGAATAAGAAGAAGAAGAAGATGAAGAGGAGGAAGAAGAAGATGATGAGGAAGAAGAAGAAGAGGAGAGGAAGAAGAAGAAGAGGAAGAAGAAGTGGAAGAAGAAGAAGAAGAAAAGGAAGAAGAGATGGATTAAGGATTATGGATTAGGGGCTAAGGATTAGAGATAAGGTTTTAGGGATTAAGGATTAGGGATTAAGGATTGGGAATTAAGGACTATGGATTAATAATTAAGGATTAGGGTTTAAGGACTATGGATAAAGGATCAAGGAGTAGGGATTAATGAATAAGTGATAGGGATTAGGGATTAAGGATTAAAGATTAGGGATTAAGGATTAAGGGATTAATTATTAAGGATTAGGAATTAAAGATTAAGGATTAACGGATTAATTACTAAGGATTAGATATGAAGGATTAGGGATTTCGAATTAGGAAATTGAGATTAGGAATTAAGGATTAGAGATTAGTTATTAGAGATTCGAGATTCAGAATTAGTGATTAGAGATTTAGGATTAGGGACTAAAGTTTAAGTTATTATAATTAGGATTACCAATTAAAGATTATGGAATAAGGATTAGGGATTACATATTAGGGATTAGATATTAAGGATTAGAGATTATAGATTTTAGATTAAAGATTAATGATTAGGGATTATGTATTAGAGATTAGAGTTTAGGGATTTGAGATTAAGAATTAGAGATTAGGGATAAATGATTAATAATTACGGATTAAGGGTTGGTTAAGGATTAGGGAGGGATGGATTACACACTAGAGATTAGGGATTAGGGATTAGAGATTAGGGGGGATGAACTAAGGAGTAGAGAATAAGGAATAAGGATTAAGGATTACGAAGAACAACAAGAAGAAGAAGAAAGTGTAGAACAAGAAGAACAAAAACAAGGAGAAGAAGAAGGAGAAGCTGTAGGAGAAGGAGAAGAAGGAGAAGAAAGAGAACAAAAAGGAGATGGAGAAGGAGAATGAGGAGATGGAGATGTAGAAGGAGAAGGTGAAAGAGAAGGAGAAGGAGAAGGAAAAGGAGAAGGAGAAGGAGAAAGATAAAGAGAATAGGAAGGAGAAGAAGCATGACAAGAAGAAGAAGAATAAGAAGAAGAAGAATAAGAAGAAGTAGAAGAAGAAGATGAAAAAAGAAGAAAAGGAGGAGGAAGTAGAAGAAGAAATAAAAGAAGAAGAAGAATAAGAAAAACTAGAAGAATAAGAAGAAAAATAAGAAAAAGGTGAAGAAAAAGAAGAAGACGAATAACAAGAAAAGAACAATAAGAAAAAGAAGAAGAAGAAACTGATGAAGAAGAAGAGGAAGAAGAAGAAGAAGAAGAAGAAGAAGAAGAAGAAGAAGAAGAAGAAGAAGAAGAAAAGAAGAAGAGGAAGATGAAGAAGAAAAAGAATAGGAATAAGAAGAGAAAGAAGAAAATTATGAAGAAGAATAAGATGAGGAGGAAGAAGAAGAAGAAGAAAAGGAAGAATAGGAAGATGAGGAAGAAGTGGAAGAAGAAGAAGAAGAAGATGATGAGGAAGAAGAAGAAGAAGAGCAAGAAGAAGAAGAAGAAGAGAAAGAAGAGGAAAAGGAAGAGGAAGAAGAGATGGATTCAGGATTAGCGATTATGGGTTAAGGATTATAGAGATAAAGAAGAAGAAGAGGAGGAAGAAGAAGAAGAAGAAGAAGAAGAATAAGAAGTAGAAGAAGAAGTTGAAGAAGAAAAAGAAGAAGAAAAAGAAGTAGAGGAAGAAGAGGAACAAGAAGAAGTAGAAGAAGAAGAAGAAGATGAGGAAGAAGAAGAAGAGGAAGTGATGAAGATGAAGAGGAAGTAGAAGAAGTAGAAGATAAAAAAGAAAAAGAAGAATAAGAACAAGAAAAGAAGAAGAGGAAGATGAAGGAGAAAAAGAACAACAAGAAAAAGTGAAAGAAGAAAATGATGAAGTAGAAGAAGATGAGGAGGTAGAAGAAGAGGAAGAAGAGATGATGAGGAAGAAGTGGAAGAAGAAGAAGATGATGATTAGGAAGAAGAAGAAGAGGAGGAGGAGGAAGAAGAAGAAGAAGAAGAGGAAGAAGAAGAAAAGGAAGAGGAAGAAGAGATGGTTTAGGGATTAGCAATTATGGGTTAAGGATTAGAGAGATGAAGAAGAACAAGAGGAAGAAGAAGAAAAATAATAAGTAGAAGAAGAAGTTCAAGAAGAAAATGAAGAAGAAAAAGAAGTGGAAGAAGAAGAGGAAGAAGAAGAAGAAGAAGAGGGAGAAGAAGAAGTAGAAGGAGAAGAAGAAGAAGAAGAAGAAAAACAAGAAGTGGAAGAATATGAAGAAGAAGAAGTAGAAGAACAAAAAGAGGGAGAAGAGGAAAAAGAAGAAAAAGAAGAAAAAGAAGAAGAAGAAGAAAAGATTAAGAAGATGAAGCAGGAGAGGATGATGGAGTAGCAGAAGAAGAAGAAGAAGAAGAAGAAGAAGAAGAAAAGAAAGAAGAAGAAGAAGAAGAAAAGAAAGAAGAAGAAGAAGAAGAGGAGGATGAGGAAGAAAAAGAAGAACAATAAGTAGAAGAACAAGATTAAGAAGAAGAAGAAGAAGATTAGAAAGAAAAAGAAGAAGAGGAAGAGGAAGAAGTGAAAAAGATGAAGAAGAAGGGGAAGAAAAGATGTATAAGGGATTAGGGTTAAGGATTAGGTGTTTGGGATTAAGCATTAGGTATAAGAAATTAAGGATTAGGGATAAGAGATTATGGATTAGTAATTAAGGATTAAGGTTTAGAGATTAACTATAAGGAACTAAAGAGTAAGGATTACGAAATAGGTAATAGGGATTATGGATTAAGGATTAGGGATTATAGATTAATGGATTAATTACTTAGGATTGTTTGTTAGGTATTAAGGATTAGGGATTACAAATTACGTAATTATGATTAGGGATTAACGATGGGAGGTTAGTGATTAAGGATTTGAGATTCAAGATTAGAAATAAGAGATTAAGAATTAGGGACAAAAAATTAAGTGATTATAATCAGGATTAAGGACTATGGACTAAGAATTAAAGATTAAGGATTAGAGATTAAGGATTAAGCATTAAGGATTCAAGATTATTGATTATAAGTTAGGGATTAAGGATTTAGGATTAAGTATTAAGAATTGGGGTTTAGAGAATGGAGATTAGGGGTTAAGGATTAGAAATTTTGGATTAATGATAGATTAGTGACTAAAGTTTGGGGATTAGAGATTAGGGATTAAGGAGAGATTGATTAAGCATTATAAATTAGTGATTAGGGGATAAGGATTAAGGATTATGAAGAAGAACGAGAAGAAGAAGAAGACAAAGTAGAAGAAGAAGAAGAAGAAGAAGACAATGAAGAAGAAGAAAGAGAAGGAGAAAGAGAAGTAGTAGTAGAAAAAGAAGAAGAAGAGGAAGAAGGAGAAGATGAAGAAGAAAAAGAAGAAGAATAAGAAGAAGAAGAAGAAGCAGAAGAACAAGAAATAGAAAAGAAGAAGAACAGGAAGAAAAAGAAGAAGAGGAAAAAGGAGAAGAATAAGAAGAAGTGAAACAAGAAGAATAAGAATAAGAAGAAGAAAAAGACAAAGAAGAAGAAAGAAGAAGAAAAAGGAGAAAATGATGAAGGAGAAGCAGAAGAAGAAGTAGTATAAGAAGAAGATTAAGGAGAAGAAGAAGAAGAAGAAGATGATGAAAAAAGGAGGAAAATGTAGAATAAGAAGAAGAAGAGGAAGAAGAAGAAGATGAAGAAGAAGAACAAAAAGAAGAAGACAAGAAGTAGAGCAAGAAGTGGAGGAAGAAGGAGAAGTAGATGAAGAAGGAGAAGGAGAAAAGGAAGAAGAAGGAAAAGGAGAAGGAGGACTTGGACAAGACGAAAAAGGAGATGGAGAATGAGAAAGAGAAGGAGGAATAGAAGGAGGCAGAGAAGTACAAGGAGAGGGAGAAGGAAAAGGAGAAAGAGAAGAAGAAGGAGGAGGAGGAGGAGGAGGAGAAAAAGAAGAAGAAGAAGAAGAAGAAGAAGAAAAAGAAGAAGATGATAGAAGAAGAAGAAGAGGAAGAAAAAGAATAAAAAAGAAGGAGAAAATGAAGCAGATGAAAGGGATGAAGAAGAAGAGGAAGGCAAAGAAGAAGAAGAAGAAGAAGAAAATAGAGAAGAAGAAGAAAAGAAGAAGAAGAAGAAGAAGAAGAAGAAGTAGAAGATGATGTGGAAAAAGAAGATGAAGAAGAAGAAGAGGAAGAAGAAGAAGAAGAACAAAAAGGATAAGAGGAATATGTGGAAGAAGAGAAAGTGGAAGTAGTAGAAGATGAGGAATAAGAAGAAGAACAAGAGGAGGAAGAAGAAGAAGATAAAGAGGAAGAAGAGATGGATTAAGGATTAGCAATTAGGGTTATGGATTAGGGAGAAGAAGAATAAGAAGGAAAAGAAGAACAAGAAGAAGAAGAAGAAGTTGAAGAAGAAGTAGTAGTAGAAGAAGAGGAAGAGGAAGAAGAAGAAGAAAAAGAAAAAGAGGGAGAAGAAGTAGTAGAAGAAGAAGAAGACGAAGAAGAATAAGAAGAAGAAAAAGAAGAAGAAGAAGAATGAGAGGAAGAGGAGGTGGAAGAAGAAGATGAACAAGAAGAAGAAGATGAAGAAGAGGTAGAGGAAGAAGAAAAAGATGAAGAAGATGAGAAAGAAGAAGAAGAAAAAGGGAAGAAGAAGTGAAAGAAGTACAAAGGGAAGAAAAGATGGATTAGTAGTTATGGATTAAGGGTTAGGGTTTATGGATTAGATTGTTAAGGATTAAGACTTACAGATTAGGGATTAATGATTAGGGATTAGAGATTATGGATTAACAATTAAGGATTAGGGTTTAGAGATTGAGGTTATGAGATTAAAGAGTAGACATTAAGGAATAAGTAATAGGGATTAGGGATTAACAATTCGGGAATAAGAATTAAAGGATTAATGATTAGGGATTAGGGATTAGGGATTATGGATTAATGTATTAGTTACTACGGATTGCAGGTTAGGTATTAAGGATTAGGGATTAAAAATTATGCAAGTTGAGATTAGGGATTAGGGATTAGAGATTTGTAATAAAGGATTTTGGATTCAAGATTAAGAATTAGAGATAATGATTTGGGACAAGAGATTAAATGATTATAATTAGGATTAGATATTATTAATTAAAGATTAAGGATTTAAGATTAGAGATTAAGGATTCAGGATTAAGGGTTAGGGATTGGATTATAGATTAAGGATTAGAGATTACGTATTAGGGATAAGAGTTTCGGGATTAGAGATTAAAGATTTGAGATTAGAGATTAATGATTAGAAACTATGTATTAAGGATGGATTAGGGATTAAACTTTGAGGATTATTGATTTCGGATTAGGGAGGTATCGATTAGGCATTATAGATCAAGGATTAGGGAATAAGGATTAAGGATTATGAAGAAGGGTGGGAAGAAGAAGAAGATGATGATGAAGAAGAAGTAGAAGAAGAATAAGTAGAAAAAGAAGAAGATGAAGAATACGAAGAAAAAGAAGAAGAAGAAGGAGAAGAAGAAGAAGAAGAAGGAGAAGAAGAAGAAGAAGAAGAAGAAGAAGAGGAAGAACAAGAAAAAGAACAAAAATAAGAACAAGAGGACAAAGATAGAAATAGAAGAAGAAGAAGAAGAAAATGAAAAACAACAAGAATAAGAAGAGGAAGAAGAAGAAGAAGAAGAAGAGGAAGAAGAAGAAGAAAAGATGAACAAGAAGAAAAAGAAGAAAAAGAACAAGAAGAAGAAGAGGAAAGAGTAGAGAAAATAGTTGAAGAAGTAAAAGAAGAGGAAGAATAAGAAGAAGAAGAAGAAGAATAGAAAGAAGAAGAGAAGAAGTAGAAGAAGAAGAGGAAGAAGGAGAAGAAGACGAAGAAGTAGAAGAAGAAAAGGAAATACAAGAAGGGGAAGGAGATGGAGGACGTGGAGAAGGTGGAGAAGAAGGAGAAGAAGAATGAGAAGGAGAAGGATAAGGAGAAGTAGAAGGAGGAGAGGGAGAAGGAGAAGGAGAAGGAGAAGGAGAACAAGTAAAAGAAGAAGAATCCTTTTCTTCTTCTTTCTTTTCTGCTTCTTCTTCCTCTCCTTCTTCTTGTTGTTAGTTTTCTTTTGCTTCTTCTGCTTCCACTTCTTCATGCTCCTCTTCTTCTTCTACCACTTCTTCTTTTACCATTTCTTTTTGCTCTTCTTCTTCCTCTTCCTCTTCTTCTTCTTCTTCCTTTTCTACTTGTTGTTGTTGTTGTTCTTCTTCTCTTCTTTTTCTTCTTCTTCTTTGTCTTCTTCAACTTCTTCTAATTCTTCTTCTTCTTCTTCTTCTTCTTCTTCTACTATTACTACTACTACTACTACCTTTTTCTCTTATTTTTTCACTTCTTCTTCTTATTGTTCTTCTTCTTCTTCTTCTCCTTCATCTTCTTCTACTACTACTTCTTCTTCTTCTTCCTCTTCCTCATCTCCTTCTTTTTCTTTTCTTTAATACCTCTTCTTCTTCTTCTTCTCCCCCTTCCTCTTCTTCTTCTTCTTCTTCTTCTTCTCTTCTTCTTCTTTTTCTTCTTCGTCTTCTTCTTCTCCTTCTTTATCTTTTCCTTCTACTTCTTCCTCTTCTTCTGCCTCTTCTTCTTCCTCTTCTTCCTTTTCTTCTTCTTCCTCTTCTTCTTCTTCTTCTTCTTCCTCTTCTTCTTCTTCTTCTTCCTCTTTTTTCAACCTCTTCTTCTTCTTTTTCTTCTTTTTTTTTGCACTTTTTCCACCTCTTCCTCTTCTCTTCTGGCACTTCTTCTTCAACTTCTTCCTCTTCTCCTTCTCCTTCTTCTTGTTCTTCCTTTTCTTCTTCTTAATCCTACTTTTCTTTCTCTTCTTCATCATCTTTTTCTTCTTACTCCTTTCTTCATCTTTTGTTTTTTAATTTTCCTCTTCTACATCTTTTTCTTGTTCTTGTTCTTCTTCTTCTTCTTCTTCTTCTATTTCTTCCTCTTCTTTTTCCTCTTCTTCTTCTCCTCCTCCTCCATCTCTTACATCTTTTCCTTCTTCTTCTTCTTCTTCATCATCATCTCCTTCTTTTTCTTCTTCTTCTTTTCTTCTTCTTCCTCTCTTCTCCTCTTTTTCTTTTCTTAATCATTTCCTTCTTCTTCATTTTCTTCTTCTTTTTCATTTTCCGCTTCATCATCTTCTTTTTCTTCTTCTTCTTCTTCTTCTTGTTCTTCTTCCCCTTCTTCTTCCTTCTCTTCTTCTTCCTCTTCTTCCTCTTCTTCTTTCTCTTCTTTCTACCTCTTCTTCTTATTCCGCTTCTTTTTCTTTTGCCTCTTTTTCTACTTCTTCCTTTTCTTCTTCTTGCTCTTCTTGTTCTTCTTCCTCCTCTTCTTCTTTTTCCTCATCTTTTGCTTCTTCTTCCTCTTGTTCTTCTTCGTCTTCTTCTTCTTCTTCTTCTTCTTCAACTTCTTCCTCTTCTTCTTCATTCACTTCTTCCTCTTCTTCTTCCTTTTCTTCCTCTTCTTACACTTATTCTTCTTCTTCTTCTTCTCGTGCATGTTTTTCTTCTTCTTTGTCATCATCTTCTTCTTGTTCTTCTTCCT